>WUAM01000272.1:4428290-4460021 GCA_024336885.1 Actenoides hombroni | reverse complement strand
GACCAAGGCCACTGCTGGATCTTGTGTACCACACTGGGGGGTGCAGAAAAGTGAAAGGCTGCACCTGCAGGGAGGAGTGGACAGGACAGGTGACCCCAAACTGACCAAACAAGGGATTCCAGCCCATATATGTCATATGCAGTATAAAGCTGAAGTAGAGAGAGAGTCGTGCCCCACTTCTCGTCTTGGCTCTTCCAGCTTCTTCTCGCTTCTTCAATGTCTGGCATCCAAAGAGGACTCTGCCCCTTCTGCCTCTGATCCTGATCTGTGTGTTCCTGAATCTGGTACCAGAATCCGTCTCCTGAACACAGTTCCCACCTGCTGCTTGGACCAGTCTGGGACTTTCCCAGTGCCTTCTCCACAGCATCAGTGGTGACAGTAACAATTGTCACTGAGGGTAGTTAGGTTCAATACTGGTTTTGTATATATTTGTATATATTCCATATTTTTATTATTATTTTCATTAAAGCTGTTCTAGTTTTCTTTTTTTTATCAATAAGTCTCTCTCCTTATTCTCTTCCCCTTTGGGGAGGGAGGGGCATTAGCAGAGAGCATCTGTTATAGGTCCAGCAGGCTGCCCCAATCCCAAACCATGACACCTAGATACTTAGTCAATATTCCATTGTGGTTCCAAATCCCAGGAACACAGTCCCTCTTCACTGCCATTGTTGGGCCACCTTGACTGCGTTTTAGCCAAATCCTTAAGCTAGATGGGCACCATTCATAAGGATCACCAAAGCTTTTAATTGCCTTCCAATCTCACCTACCAAGGAGTTAACCACTGACTAGCAGCGGGTAGCTTTTTATAACATCATTGGGTCATTTTGCTGTGGCTGACTAACAGAAGCATTAGTGATACATAGGACAAATATCTTTGAAAGTGATTGTAGATTTGGTTGTTACAGTCATATTACTGCTCTCACCACGAATCTCCAGGTAGAGTTTAACAAGAAGTATATTTTTAGTTGGATTAGCAAACTGAAAAATAAGCCATAGTATTAAAAATGCTTTGGTCTAAAATGGGAGAGGCATTTGTGACATTTGAGGCAACTGGCTTGCCATAAAAATTGAATTTCAGTGATATAGAAAAGGCACTAAACCTACACAACTGTTATGTGTGCCTAGCACCACAAAAAATGAGTGCCATGAGGTAGGAGACATTTCAAGGCCATCACTAAGTTCTAAAGAATGCCCAAGTGATCATACTTGGAGAATTTTGAGATGGGCATCTTGGCACTTGGGCTACAGATTCACAGGAATCCAAGGCCATCATTTCTCTACCAAGGGCTGCACCTCTCCTGTCAGAATCATATACTTCTCCCTCTCTCTTGCTCACCAGACCCTTCACCAAGCCACATTACCTTACTAATGTAGTACAAAATCACCCAACTCTTCAGCCAAGCAACTCAGGGTCTGAACAAGTTAAAGCTCAGGGAGATGTCTGACAAGTGCTGAGGCCCAAACACGGCCAGTGCCAGGCATGCTGGGCCACAAAGCAGAAGGAAGGGAGAGGCAGAGGTAAGCTGTGAGGGATATCCCCCTTTCACTGGTGGAGCTTCTTAATTTGGCTTACCTCCTCATGGGAACTGCCATTCTGGCAGCTTGGAGAAATATCATTATGGTTCCTGTAAGGAAAAACTAGCTGATAATATGTGCTGATATCCAGCTGATCGTCTCGGGTTTCCAGCAAGCTGAAAAACACAAAAAAGGACGTGAATGCATCTCTGATCTAAGCACTCCTATTATACTGACTACATCATTATGCAACAAATTGATATTCATGACATCAAAATAACTCTAGCTACTTGTGACACATCGTTGAGCTGATCATCATCAAAAAAAGATTCAAGTATTAACTAGTTAATTAACATAATTAGTTAACTAACTCTGCCTTAGTTAACACAGGTAAGGTAAGAGACCAAACAGTGTTATTGTGTAAAATGCTAAGGATTGAAATACCAATCCTGCAGGTTCAGGTGCACAAGGCCTGTGGACACAGAAGGACTCACAAGCAGGCAAATGGCATGTTACAAGGATGCACTTCACGGCAAACCCTTAATTCTTTCAACTTAGTGCCAAAATAGGAAAGGCTGCCTCCAAAAAGCTCTGCCCTGGCAGAGAATTAAGCACCAACACTGCTAAAACCTACAGGCAAAACCAACCTGCCACAACAAAGCACAAAACTTGCTGCAAACAACTGACTGTGATTAATCAATATATATACACACTCCCCATCACTGTCACCACTGCGAACAATCAGCCTAATTTCTCATTAAAGAAATCACAAAAACTGCATTCAGTCTTTCCGTGCTAACTGAACCACACCATCATAGACTACAATACTTCCAGCTATCTAGCAACAGAGAGTTAAATTCAGAGTAGAGACAGGGTGATATATTCACAGACCTGCACTTTCTGTCCATTAATGCCAATAAATGTCTGAACATCCAAATGCTCCTGACAAATTGCTCACAAGTAATCCCTAATTGCCATTCACAGTATTTGAAAAAACATTTTACATAGAAAATGATGTCAAGAAAGCAATTTTACAGGTAACAGTTAAATTCTAGGCATAAAGCACTGATTACCCTGATTTGACGACTCATGAAATATTGGAACTTGGGAACTCTTCTTTATGAAATAGTCGACTTTTAGAAATTCAACAGTAATCTCATCAGCTCAGTCTCCAAAAACATACCAGCCATCGGAAGGAATACCTCTCAGTTCAACTTCATTAAAACTAGTCAGATTTAATGAAAATAATCAAATGAGGTTGCTTTCAAATGGAATGTCTAGCTCCACACTTGCATTCACGAATACAGAAAAAGCATAAATATAATCCTGCTGAAAAAAATCTACTAAATTTAGGCTCAAGCTATGGCTTAGACAATATCCCTTGAGCTTGAAGAAAACAACGTGTTTTGGGTTTTTTTTCTTCCATGTTGCAAGTAGCATTGTTTGAACCAAATATAGTCAAATTTAGGAAGTCTTCCCGAGTCTTCAGATTTCCCAGTGTGGGGCAAAACCAGCGTGGCAAGCACAGGAGTGAGGAAGAAAGCCCCTTGGCTCCACACTTGGTATCAGAGCTAAACAAGCACTGCCTGTACTTGTCTACTGGCTATTTTTGTGCCTGTGTTTGTAGTTCTGCTTGACTAGAGGCTGTGAAATCCGAGAGGTCTTGGATTGCTTCAGTTTTCCTTCCCAGCACGGTGTATTCTCCTCTTTGCAATACACTGTACCCACTGCTGGCCCCAGCCCACATTCTGTTGATTGCAGATGTGGAACCATCTGCTTTCAAACTGTGGCCTGGAAAAGGTGAGAATTTCTTGCTTTTTTCAGGAAATGTGCAAGAACTCTATGAAGTATTTTATATTAAAATCCCATCTTTTTGAATCAATAGCAGGATTCCAACTCAGTTGATTTTGGGGTAGCTGGAGATCACAGCCCTCCTGCTTTTGAACAGCTTTCACTTGTTCAGCTAGTTTACACTTCTGCACAAAGTCTTCATCTCTTCTAAAGTGTCAGTTCATTAACAGACTTACTTCATCATTTTGGGGCTGAAATTATCAGACACTTACAGGTTATGCTTTTGTTGCTGGAAACCAGTAAGATAATTCATATTTTGCTACCCTCAAATCTAAGTAATTCCCCTAAATACCACAGTGACCATTAACCTGTATTTTTTCAGTAAAACCTAAAAGATATTTTTTAGCAGCATCATACCATGAATGCAACATACAAAATGCGTCCATTTGCCCTCCAAGTTCTTACAATATACAACTGTAATTTGTGATGTATTATCCCATTTCAGATGTAATTTCCTTATTTACTGAATTATCTTCAACTGAACTCTAGTACTAAATCAGATTCTACTGCATGATATGCGAAAGGTAGTATTAAAAAAAAAATCTCTTGCTAAAAATAAACTTATTATGCTAGCAGTAAAAGATCAAAAGCATACATATAATTAAAAATTATTAAATCAAGTACGTATGAAACAAACTCTGCATTGTGCTTTTAATTAAAAATATTACCCTGCAAATTAAAACCAAAGGCTTAAAAATAGCAATCAAGGTCAAAAGAATTAATGGAAAAAGTCTCTTTGTACAACTTTGAAATGAATAACCTTTTGATTAAACACAAGAAATTCTATTTCCAATAGAAATGAAAAAGGACAAAAGGGATCTAGACCAAAAAGTTGCTAAGTTGATGCAGTATTTTTGTAAGACAATAAAAAGGCTCCATTTCAAATTCAGAGACCTCATCAGCATTCTGCCCCAGAGCAGACCAATAACTGCCCATAAGAAATTATTGTTAATAGGAGGGAAAATAGGGAATACCTCAGCAATGGTTCCAGCAATTTTCTTTGTGACTCTGACCCCCTGCAGAAAGCTGCTTCCTCACAACAGCAGGTAAGGAAGAAGGAAAACAAAGTGTTATTCTTGCCCTAAGTTTTCCTTTATTTGAAGTCAACAGTTCTGTCTACTAAATCCAGTTGGAGCTCAGTATAGCTGTTGTTTAGAGGGGTTCAGAAGCAAGGTATGTGACATTGTCACTGTAAGAACAATTTCAGATTACTTTAGACTCAAGGAAATCAGAAGACTTATTTCCTGCTGACACATCAGACAAGTGTAACTTGTGAAGTTCCAGTACCAAAGCTGAAATTAGGAAGCTTTGCCTACCTGAGATGGCTGGTTGAGTGACAGCTCTGAAATCGACTTGTACAGCGGTAACCGAAAATGTGCACGCACTACTACCCCAGCACAGCTTTGAGGCAAGCTGACCTACATACCTGACATGACTTTTGGAATGGGGAGAAGGAGAAAGTTCTCCACGGATATCTTCTGAACATTATGCCCTGCTACTGAGATCAGCCTGTCCAACAGAAACACAACAAAGGAAGCATCAAGTACCTGGTGGCTGGCTTTCTCTGGGTTCTCCTTATGGGATTGTCCATAGGTGTTGGGCATGTGGTGATGTTGAGACAGGGAGGTTGTGCAGTAGTGCTCTTGACAGGATGGTTTTAATAGCTAGAGCCTGTATTCTTTTGCCTGCACCAGCAGATAAAAACTTTGTGTTGGAAGACACTGGGCTGACTGCCTCAAAAATTAACCATCTGTGTAACTATAACTTCAAAACCATATTGATGCATAAATTAAACACTAACTCCAAGTCTGACCATTTTGATTGCATTTCAGTGAATACTCATTTAAAACAGAAGAATAAATAAATCCATACTCAAGAACACTGTTTGAACTTCATAGTTGGATTTCCTTCTCTACTGACTGTGAAATGACAGCTGACATTTATTATTCTTTTTGGAAAGTATTCATAGTAGAAGCATTCTCATTACCTGTGACTGGTTGGCAAACAGAGAGTGTGAAAGAAACTGGGACTCTTACAAAAAACTATGGCTAAAAAAAAGCCCCCACAAGTCTCAGGATGGCAATAGTATCAAAACAAGCATCTGTATGATTTTTCTGAGCCATGCTAAAAACATTTCAACTCAAATACAATACTTAATAACGTCTTTAATAAGGAGATTGCTCTGTAAGAGGGCAGATATTTTTATGAAATTTTTAAAAGTCAGCATTAGTTGGAGATCATAAATCCACTGTAATTGGCAACTTTCTTACTTTGCTGTCAATTCTTTCCTGAATCTCTCACCCCTAGTAGTGGGAAACAAATGACACATTATTTATGCTCCATTTTCATCCTTAACTTTTGAAAAAGAGATAAATAACCATCAATATTCATGTACCCTTTATTTGCTTTCAATGTAACATTCCATGCTAATTGCAGATGTAATATTAATGAGTGTAAATATAAGAATTAACAACTCTGGGTTGGTTTTCTTCTGTTTTTTAACTTGTGAATATTTTGGCTTACAAAATTAACAGCGTACAGTAAATAATCCTCCCATACTTTGTACAAACTACAGGATTTTGATATACAAGGATTCTGTTTTTATTACAGTGACAATATACAACCATGTCTATTTACAATGCAAAAGTATATAAACCACATTTTAAACATTCTGCTACTGGCAGCCACTATTGTTTAGGAGGTAGCTTTAATTAACAAAATGAACTGAAGCCACATTTCCCATCATGTGTTCTATCAAATAATTTACAATACAAAGATAAAAATTCATTGTATGAACAGTATATACAGTTTAATTCTCAAAACAGCAATCTAGCTTTAAATCTTAATGAGAATGTCTCCAGAGTAACTGGGATGGCAGTGGATTTACTCTTGATTTAACACATTGTTCAAGAAACGTACATAATTACTTAATCATGAATTCATAACTTTGTATCAATCAGGTTTCAAACTAAATACAGATAAATGGATGGTACTGATGGTACTTAAATCATTTCAGTCTCAGGACTTGAATGGTTTAAAAATATTGCACTGATCTACATGAAAGTCAGCGACTGCACAGTGTACTTCACTCTCAGTAAAACAGTTGGAAAAATGCTTTTCTTTATTGCAAGATTGCCTTCTGTTGTGCCTCCATTTGCTAAAATCTCAGTCTATTCGTAGGTATTATTGGGGTGCTGTAACATTCAACAGGCTGCAGAGTATTAGCCAATCTCTCTGCAAAGACACGAGCTGTATTCATCGACAGCGCTGCTGTACCCCTCAAGGCAGTGATGTTCCTTCCAACAGTGTGACCCGACCGCATAATACTGAAGAAAGTTGCTGTGGTTCACCTGAAGTAATGCATCATCACTGGGAAAATGTATTCAATCCTATCATTCCTGACAGCTGTTACTATGCTTATTTCATGGTCTACAGATACTGGGGATTACAAGTGCTTTATTGTAACAAAATTTTTTTTCAGAAATTGAATGCTGGTTTGAAATAGAAAACAAACATGGTACTCCTATATTGCTGTCACAGTTACGTATGGGAGAATTAGTCCCTTTTTTGGCCCTGCAGTAAAATTCATCCTGAGATTCAATGCTGAATACACTATACAAAGCTAGCAAGAGAGGGGTTTTTTCTCAATTATAGAAAAGTCACATTTAAAAATAATTTCTTTAATATTAAACAGCTGTCCTTTATATTGTGCTTTGGCAGAAGAAAAATAAAAATCAACAGAACTTACCTCGCCAACAGCAGAAGCAAAGTACAACTGGAGTACAATGTGGAAACGCACCATTAGCATGTAAAAAACTGTATAAAAGAAACCACTGTTGCGTGGAAAGAGTAAAAATAGTGGGTAACAAATTTGGTTTTCCAATCATTTACAGTCAGGGCAATTGATTTATTTAATTATTTTTAAATGTATGGCTCAAGAAGTTACCGCCCGCTTCCCTTCTTTACAAGTGACACTGAAGGATGATTACAAAAGTGCTTCCTGCTCAAAAGGTCAAAGCAGGCACCAGTCTACGAAGCATTCTACCTCTCTGTAAGAGTAGCCGACGGCAACAAGCCTCTCAGTCTTTAACTCTGGGTATGTTGTAGGCGTAACGAACCAAAGGGAATCCTCGGCTTTGGTAGAAACAGGCACGGCCGCAGGCCTGCACTTGGTCGGAGCTGTCTGACACGAAGGAGTCGTCCTCGTCCGCGTAGTCGGAGTGGGCTGACTGGGTGCCGCAGTCCGACCAGTAGCCATCCGGCCGTTGGCAAGGCACCACTGCCAGCGCGGGGCAGCTGTGGGATTTGATTAAATGTTTACAGGGCACGGCCTTGGATAGAAGGAGCGATTCGCAACATTCACACACGGCTATGTTACCCTGCAGGTGGGTGTACACGCCACAGTCGTAGTAAAAATCCTGCGTCACGCAGCCCGCTTGAGCGTTGACGGCGATTGCTACCGCTCCGTTCTTCCTGGTCACGTGGCACCTGAGCAACTTCCAGTCTTCCTTGAACTTTGGGTTGAAGAACACATACAGAACTGGATTCAGGCAAGCGGGTAATGGGAAAAATATCAAAGTAACAGACTTCATGATTTCAGGGCTGATCGAAATCGCAGTGATCAACGGTGCAAATGAGAAAAACGCGACAGGGCAGAAGAAGATGCAGTTGGTGAAGATCAGCCAAGCGACGTGCTTAATCATGCTGGACTGTGAGTTTTCCGAGAGGTCCTCTTTCTCCAGGTTGCAATACAGTTTAGTGTAGATAACAGCCATTAGCAAAAATGCTAACGAATTCAGAAGCACTAAAGTTACTGTGAAACCTAACGAAGGTGTTTCTCCAGTGGGGAAGGGCAAGCAAAGGGGTGATGCCGAGTACTCCGTTTTGTAAAAAAGTGGTAAGCATCCTGCTACCACGGCGCACAGGAAAGCAAAAACCGCCGCGATCTGAAATTGTTTTTGGCGATTGCTTTTCCCCTTTTTAATGATCTCCTTTGCAGAGAAGCTCCGTTCAACAGCTGCCAACATCAGGAAAAAAATGGCACTTTCTGACGAAAAGACCGCAAGAAACCCAGCAACTCTGCAACCACTGCCAGTCTCCCACCATATGCCAAATTCAGCAAATCTTCCCCAAGAGACAGCATCCAAGAAAGTTAAAATACCAGTATAGACTCCCATAAATAAGTTAGAGACAGAAATCAAGCCTATAAACAGTTTGGAAGATGGCAATGGGGTACAGGATGCAAATATTGTTAACATGACAAGCAGGTTGAAGAACAAAGCAACCAAAAAAATAAACCAGACAGTAAGTCGAATCATCCAGCTGCCCAATAAATATTCACAAGGCTTAAAAGCACCTAGAAGAAAACAGACAAAACAGAAGGTCAACCAATTTAGGAAAAAAATCATGCCTTAATAAGCAAGATTTTCAAAAGGTATTACAAGAGCACTCCTCATTAATCCGTGAATAGAGTACACAGCTGAACTGCTAAATAGGTCAGTTGACAGTAAACTATTCTACAGAAGCTATTTACTAATTAATTATGCCTGAAATAATTACTGCCATGAATGGTCACTTGAGAATACTTTGTATAAACAAGCTAGCTAAACAAGCTTAATTACCTTTTAGCTACTCAAAATAGCTTTTATTAGTGCCACGTAAATACTTTTTATTTTCTTTAGATTTCACACTTCGTAAAAAAGAAGCTGGTAACAAAATTAAAGCAAATGTTCACAATCAACTATTAAGGGGAATTTTTTTAGAAGTAACATGTTCTTTCAAAAAATGATGCAGAAACATGCCTTGTGGAGTAACTTCTGGTCACAAGGAAACATCTGTAAAGCAGCTGACAAGTTCAGTTTAATCAGCTTTAACAGGGACAGGAATTCACCACAAGCCCCCTCCCCCATCCTCATCATTGAAAGGCACTGTGAGCTTGCAAAGTCATACAAGGAAAATTACTTTCTTTTTTTTTCTCCTTATTCTTTTGCCACTTAAAAAAGCTTAAATAATAAAAACATCCAATAAGCAAAGTAATATGAGGCAAGACAAGGAAAAAAAGGTCACTACTACTGCTTACCCTTCTAATCCTGCAAATTGCTATTTATTCCGTCGGGAAATCCTACTGATTTTAAGTAACAATTAGAAGAGTTTAACCTCTCCTACATCCCTATTAAGCACTGCTAATTGTCCGAAGCACAAAAGCTGGGGATCTCTCCCTGCAGTCAGGCACTCTGGGAGCTGAAGGCAGAGCAGAAAAATGCCAGACTGTGTCACCACCTCGGGCTGGAGCTTCTGAGTGACATTCAGTCCGTGACTCTGGTCTCTGAGAAGCCCATGCCCTCTCTTTAGCCAGGTGAAAGTGAAGTACAACTCATCCCTAACACAGGCTGGAACAGCAACAGCAGAGGATGATTAAATGTCAGTGCAAAAATCTCCCAAGGTCAAAAGCAACTTCCAGAAATTAGTGAACTGACAAGTGAAAAAAGAATCTTTTTGTTTGTTTAAACAAGCAAGCCTCATTTCTGGGCAATAAATAATGGTGCTAGCTGGATTATCAGACCAGCAAAATTAGCAGTAAATGACCTTTTTTTAGCAGGTATTCCTGAGTAAGACAGCCTCGTCAGAATAGTTATTCCTACAGTACATTCACACGACACAACACTACCTGATAAGATAAATTTTTAAGCTTACAGCTTAAAAACAGCTTCCTACTTAGGAAATTTTAAAATGTCAATGCTGCGCTTCCAAAATAAATTCGAAGTTTGTTTACCTTTAGTCTGAATACCTTTAGACAAAGAAAACCTACCACACTTTTCAGTCTTGCTCCCAAGATCTAACTGTTCTTATGAGTTAGAAGTTACCCTCCTCTCTCGCTAATATTCCCAGCCCACCCTGGGAAATTCATGCTCAGAATGATGAGTTTCACGGCTTTCAGTGCTATGCTACTTGAGTGCCAGTGTTCAGCAATCTATTCTTGCCATTAGGCAAAGTGGAAAGTGGATCTACGAGATGAGCAGTGATTCAGAACTTACATGGCGGGTGGAGTGTCCTACTTATGACCAGACGACAGCATGGCATAGAAAACAAGTTGTTAGTATGGGAGGGACTGGTGAAAAACAAGGCAAATTGTGAACTTGTAAAACAAGCTCTTCATTCCTTTTAGAGCTACAGCATCTCTGGCATGGGCAAAAAGGAGAGCTAAAGGCTTTAAAGATTTAACCCATGTAACACACCATCTGAATTCTCACTCTGTGAACAGGAGATCAAAAGCAAATAAGCAGCACTGGTCAAATTTATTCTCAAATCATGTACAGTCTCAGTAATCATTTATTTGACTTTCTGACCACAATTTTTTTTGGCTGTGATCAAGAAATTCTTGTGATATTCTCTACACTAAAGCTGGAGCTAGCCCAAAAGATGAAGAGAGAACAGATTTTCATAACGGATGTAAAATACCAGTTTAAGAGAAAGAGAATGAAAGAAGACTTGGAAAAACCCTGCTCATCCAAGAAGTAATTTCACTGGAAGCGTATTGTTCCCTCCATCTATGTGATCCTGTTCATGCAAACAGGAGGGTACAAGATGTATAGGAGGAATCCTCTGGAGAGCCCATGGCAAAGGCAAGGAAGTAGGAGGCACCACAGCAAGCACTTCAGAAGGTGAGTGGAACCTTGTGTGGAAATTTGCAGTTGGAGGAAAATAAGCAGAAGGGCAGCAAATGAAGCTGCTTAGAATGAAAATACTCATTTGCAAGATCAAAGAGTTTCAACACTCCTGGACTGTTCGTTCAAGCCTGACTTGGAGTAGTTCTGGTATGCCAGTAAGACTACTCATTGCACAAATCTGCAGCAGTTTAAGATGCTACTGCCTGCTCCAGCTACTTGTAACAGCACTATGCTGTCACTTAATGTGGCTGTAGCAGGGTGAGGGAACAGATCACGTTGAGTGTTCCTCACCCTCTCTCCCACAAAGGCATCAAGCTTAGTTAAAATCACCAATGAGAGCAGTTTGAGCTAAGCTTTTAAAGCACAGGCTGACTTCTCATTGAAACAGATGAGCATTCATAATCTGCTCCACAGACATCTCTTTGGCAAGAGTAACTCAGACTTAGGTGGCAGTGCATTAAACACAGCAGGCTCCAAAAAGAATTATTACAATCCTGATTGTTCGGCTTAAAGAAACAAACTTCTGTTTTTTCCTAGCATAGCTCTCCTATATAGTGCTATGTGTCTAAAGCTGAGTCAAATCTTTGTGATTGCTCATCCCAAACAACACTGACATCAACTGAAGTTTCACCCAAGCGTTGTAGAATTTAATCTTCTGTGTACAGAACGACTACGAGGAATGAAACATGCAATTCTGCTGACAGCTATTTGAATAACACCGTGCCTGAAGTTCACAATGTGGCTAAAGCACATAAGATTTACCTGTTGCTGGAGTACAGTGAATAATAGTCTGTCCCAGTTCCTCATTTTCCTCATTTTTTAGAGCATCTGCATCAGCTGCATCCAAGTAAAAATGAAAAACAGGTTAGTTGTAGGAAAAAAAAGTGAAATGCAGTGAAGCTGCTAGGATGGAAGTAGTCCTTTGAAAGATCAAAGGTCTAACACTTCACTAGCGTTCAAGCCTTTAACAACTCGAGTTGTTCTGGTTTGCCCCCAAAGGTTGAATGCTCAGTGCAGAAATTGCTGCAGCAGTTTGAGTTACTACTGCCTGTCCCAGCTGCTCACAGCGCTTTACAACAAAGCAGCAGCACCTTTCATCACCAGGGAAAGATCTATGGGCCTTCAAGTAGACAGAGGAAGAAGGCCTTTCTGAACAGGAAAACTGATATACTGAGGACCATAAAACATTTTCTGCCAGAGCAGAAAATGCCAGAAATGATACTGGTAGCTTGGAATTTTATCCCCGCCACCCCATGGTTTTATTTATTTATTAAAAACAGGCAAACCTTACAGTCAGATAAATCCATTTCATGCATTTAAAAGGACCACAGCGCTGTTTATCTGTAAACAACTGCTAAGCACTTTCAGACACTGCTTTTTATCTCTATAAAGATTTCAATTTTCCACATTTTCATACTCAAAGACATTATACACTGGTATTCAGTCTAGTCTGGCCCCAAATAATACTACTGGGTTTAGTACAGTGAAACACTTACCCTTCTCACGATCCATCACAGCACCCTGATCTTGGTGACTGGAATCCTCAGTATTAGAGTTTAAATAAGAATCACAACCCCAAAATGCACAGCACTGGTAAGCATACGGTACAGAGAGTGACCTGAAATACAGGCAGAACAACAAAGAGTGTTACCCATTGTAACTGAAGTGAAGATCACCATCTATTATTTAAGTGGCACACTTCAGTGCTAAAGCAGAAGCTTCTTTTTGTCATGGTCTCTAACAAAAGAAACCTATTTCAAAATGAATCACTTGTAACCCTTTCCGATGAACTTTGGCACTGAGATAAAATACAGGTGACACATCCAGGTCTTGTCTGCTGCCAGGAGTACAGAGAAAATTCCGTGAGGTTTAGCTCTCTTTACTACTCATTCTACTCCATATATAAACCAAACTCTGATTGGTGTTTGTGGTCTTGCTGTACAAATTAAACTGAAAAGTAATTAAGGAAGTTAATTAAAGATGAATTGTTTTCTAAGAAAGTTAATTCCCAGATGACCACAATGTTAAAAATTACATTACTTCTCACTCTTCATTTTGTGGCCTCAAAACACACTTTTTTTCCTATTTGCATGTGTGTGAGAAATGGTATATACTGTCAATCCTAGTAGAGAAGCAGCACAGCTGCATACAGTTTTAGAAGTGCACATAAATGATAATAGCAGATCAGAAGCTAATTCTTCTGACTCAAGGCTACAATATCTACTACCTGCAGTATTGTTCCTGAATTCTCTTCTTGTAAATATTGCGAAGGAAAATCAGTCTAAAGTATCCCAAAATAGGTAAGTTCTTCTACACAGATCAAAACCTATAAAACAATCTCCTATTTCCACAGGACTGCTGAGGCCCGATTCTAAATATGACATGGATTCCTTTGCTGGTCTTAAAACCAATTAACAGTATTTTCATCTCTCCCCCCCCATTGGATAGTATGGGAAATAATTTTTAACTGCTGCTTCTTAATGTGCAGTAAGATCTCTGAAAATGCAAAGCAGTTAATCACCATCTGATCCACCTCCCACTGAAATCAGCACCAGGTTTCCATTAGAATGATAACTGTTACTCTTATCATATGCCTCCAAAAATAAACAGCCTATGTATAAAGCATGGTGATTATGGACTCAGACACCTGCACAGACGTCTGCTCCCGTTTCCCACACTCTGAATGACAGATGTGCTCAGTTCAATAACAACTGGAATCCACCCAAACCACTACTCCAAAGTCAGATGAAAATCTGTGGAGGAAATTATAAAAGGTTCCAAGAAAATTGTCTGCAAATGGCTTCCATACCAGAATAGTCCGATGCCCTTTCATATATGCCAACATTATAGTACTACAGGTCTCAGGAAAACTCCTGATCATTCCTCATGAGTATTTCTCTACACTGGCTGCATTTATTGTTGCATTGCTTGTTTCTGTCCAAATAAGCGGGGCTCTCTGTGGAATTATTTATCAACGTACCGGAGCTTTGCAAAGTTCTTTGCTGCCAAAGCTTCTTTCAATTCAGAATTGCCTGCAAGTTTAAGCTGGTTCAGTCCACTCAATCCCTCAGTTGGAACAGAAGTGAGTTCATTGAAACTTAGGTCTCTGAAATGTGAATATTAAGACAGCGTTAAAACAACATGAGTTTCAAGATCCTATAGCATACACGTCGTTCAAGTAGGAAGGCTTTTTAAAGCCTCACACCAAGGCTGTGGTCTGGCAAGTGCCTGTCAATGCAGTAGGGGCTTTAAAGAAGGGTGCCCTGCATATGTTCACCTAGCAAGAGGTTTTGTGATGCAGAGGTTAAACAGTGGTGCAACGGGCACGTATCAATTTTAAGCTAAAAACATTTACTATCTCAGCAGTTTAACAATAGAGAGGAGGTCACTGCACAGAATAACCTACTTACAGGTTAACAATAGCTCCAAGAGTGGTGAAAGCTTCCTTGTGGATCTGATGGATCCGATTTCTGCTGAGGTCACTGCAATGAATGCCAAGTGAGATTATTTTAGCAGTTCCATCAGGACATTTTAACAGCCACTTCACTGAGAAATGAGCTAAGGTGACAAATATATTATGCCTTTGTCAGAAAAGCTGAACATCCCTCCCTCTTCCTCTGCCTCCTCAGTCAGCCAGGTACAATGGTAGCCAAATCCTTTGGTTAATGCAGCTGCATCCTGCTTCAAGTCATCCCCAAAGGAAAATCCATTGCACATTCCTGCCCCCTTTCCCTTCCTTTCTAGCACCAGCAGCTCAACTGGTGCTCCCACAGCAGAGGCCATCTCTGGTATCATCCATTCCCAGGCTGAAGGTGCCAGGACTATCCCCTTTTGGTGACAACTGCACCTGCAGCAGGGCACATCAGCAGGGGTGGGGGAAGGCAACTAAAGAAGCAGCAGAAGGGCACCTGCTTCATTGGATTTCAGAATATAGATCCAGCTCCTGGTGGATTACCATGACATATATTATGACATTCCTTTTAAAACACTTGTCAACTTGTTGATTTTTTTTGTGGTAATTCCAATGTTCCTGTATAATCTTCTAGCTAGAGATATAAGGGGAGGGGATAATTTTGTTTTCTGGTCGTCTTCTCCTGAGGAAAACAGATCTCCCCAATAAATACTATATAATGGAATAATACAGTAATAATATAATACAAAATTGTGGACTATAAAAAAAAAAATCTCCTTTTTAAATCTCTCTTAAAATATCATTATAGGCTAGAAAAAATGAAGAACAGAAAGAATGAGACTGAAACTCACTGCTGCTAATAACTCTTGTATGTTGTTTGCTTCACCCTAAGATCTAGCATATCTGGCCTTTTCCCATCAGTCAGATTTGTAACACCAAACTCTGACACCAGTTTACATGGCAATCAGAAACACCATCTTGTTTCACTCAGTATGCAGCTATGTGCACTTACAGGATACGAAGGGAGGACAGCCCTTGAAAGGTATCCTCTGTGACTTCATGGATTTGATTATGCTGTAAAGAACTGAAAAACGAAGAAGTAGAAACAGAAATTATTGTCTTGACTTCAAACCAAAGGATAGCTTGGTGCCTCCTAATACAGAGATTGAGTCTGCTCAGTGGCAAGATTTTACTCAATTTCCCTTGCAGGCAAACTGTTTAAGTATTTCCCGTTAGCCATGTTAATACAACCATAAAGCTATATTGTTGGCACCTCTGCCCAATCCCAACTCAACTCATTTGATTTAGAAGAGACTGTTAAGTGTGGACTGTGAGGTGGGAAACTGAGGAAGAGTGGCAGAAATTAAGAGGCAGGAAGGAAAACACATAAATGCTCATTCCATTTTTGCGTATACTATGAAATGCAGGACTAAGTTGTCCTTTGTTCTTTTTTGTGCCATAGGAGTATTTAAATCTTAGCTAATGGAGGAAAACACAAGTGGTTGAATTTGCTTGTCCAACACACTCCTCACATGAGATGGTCATATTATCTCTCTGTTCTTAGTCTTAGAAACTTATGATCAATAATAAAGCAAAAAAGTTTCTAGAGACTTGGACTCAGCATTCTAAGGATGTAGTAAACAACAGGTATTTCTACTTACATTTCTTCCAAAGAGTGGCAGCCTTTAAAACATGGGAGGTCCTTTATATTGTTATAAGACAAGTCCCTTAAAAACACAAAATGAGAAACTGGTGCTTAGTTCAACTCTTTTCTACTTGGTTACAAATGATGAAATGTTTCATTAAACGGACAGGCAGAAAAATCTTACTGTTAGCAACACCCTGCAGAAAAAACTAAGGGCAGTTTAAAGAAAATCATGAAGGCAATCACAAGTGTGCCCTCTCCACAGTCATCCTAACTAGCTCCACTATGCACTTTGATTCTACATCTTTGGGTGTATATATGTATAAAGACATAACTGCTACGTCAAGCTTGCAACAGTCAGCAAAGAGCAGAAAACCCCGTCTGTACAACTGTAAAATGTTGATTTACATTCACTCCATTTATGTAACCTATAAGCTACATTTCTCGCTCCCACTTTTTGCCTTTGATTCAGTGACCAAATTTATTTTTTTACTTTCCTGAAATACTTAGCCAATGATGTAAAGCTGGCAAGCATTTAAAAAAATAAATAAATCACCCCCCAACACTTTATTTGTCAAACTTAAACTGAAACTAGTGCTCTGTGATTGAAAAGTAATGGAAGAACAGGCCATGCCTTTGTAGCCACTTCAACAGCTCATGAGATCCCTCCCAACCAGTATTTTTGATTCTAAATGCTATTTCTAGGTATATTCTATATTCTGTTTCACTGCTTTCAGCTTCGCATTGGGATATACATATGCCCCAAAACCATACTGTGATAATTCCCTGAATTCTGAGAGTTGTAATGTAAAAAGGTTTCTTGATAATCTGCTTTTTTAGACTAAACTAGAGGTAGTATGCAATGCAGGAATTTGGTGCAAAATTTGGTTTAGTGTGCTGGCATCTCACTAAGCAGAGCTGGGAAAGTTCAGAATTTTCTATGGAACTATGCAGCAAGAAAGGAGACTAGAAATTGGCAAACAATCTTCAAATTTCTGTTCAAAAGTTAAACTGACATTTCAAAATAAATGCTACCTCACCATCCTTTTTCCCTGGGTTTTCTTCTATAAAACAGGATGTATCTTTCTCCATTTTTTCAGTGCTTGCTTTTGTTCCAGATTTTCCTGCACGTATCCTTTGTACTCCTCCCTCCCAAACATTTCATTTACCAGCTTTGGGGTTTTTTGCTTTTATAACACATCCTTACTGCTTTTTCTGTCTTGCCTTTATATTACTATCCTCTTCCTAATCCTCACATCCATTTCTTGTGGTTCCTGATGATCTCTCCTGTGTTCCTGAACACAAAAAGTCAAAGCACTGCAACTAAACACTTCCTTAACCTCTGAATGGAGATGACTACTGTCATGTTAAGAATGAATGGTAGAGTGAATATGAAGATGCAAAGACTGTTCCTGCAGCACCACCTTATACATCTTTTATAACATATGAAAGAAATACACTGCATTCCTAAAAAGGGGACCCTGTTGCAGGAATAGAAAACATTACATCAACTCTGCCATGAATCTTCATTTGAAGAGTCAAGAAACCATAATCAGATTTCCAACTTGACAGAATTACTAGGCTGAGGAATTCAAGAAATACTTTTGCTTTCATTTAGATTTTAGTTTCTTTCAAAACATTTTGATGCAGATCAAAATAGGAGCACAAGGTGCATACTTACAAAGTTCGTAGCACCTTTTGCTCTTGGCATAAATTAACAGGAATACTGTTTATCTTGGTCCCTGTTAGAGTTCTGTGGAAAAAAAACCCAACATATATAAATGTTTGCTTTGTTGATGGTAGATGGCAGGTGTCGTAACAAGCATATGCAAGAGCAGAATAAGGATGGTGTCTCAGCTATCAGGGTGCTAGATTCACCCATCAAGATTTTTTTTGTTTGTTTTTTGTGGTTTTTTTTGAGAAGGCCAACTTTTCTGTTTTTCAGTTCTGTGAAAGAGGGGTTAGTATCACTGGCCTTCTCATAAGCTGTCATCAGCTTACCTTATTAAAAAAAATAATAAAAAAAATCAGAGGCAGCTAAGCATCACAGTAAGCTATATAATTATATTTATTTGCAGGAAAAGAACATATATTCAATTGCTCTCCAGATCAACTATCATAATCACTTCACAAGAGGCAAAATAAATTATTGAAAATGATTTCTGTAGAAGATACTTACAAGCTCTCCAGATTAACAGTTCCTGTCAAATTAGGAAACCACTGCACCATGCTGGCACCTCGAATGACCCTAAAAAAATCCCCAGAAAAATTAGCTGTAAACTACTATGCAGATGAATTGTGACATTCAATCTGGCTATCGGGTAGATATTTTCACTAAGGAGACATTCTAACATTCTTACTGCTTTTGTTTGGATTTTACATGTGAATAGTGTGTAAAAGTCTTTTCACTGCTTTTTATGCTAGTCATTTGCTAACTGCCATTAGCAAACAACTGGAAGTCATCAAAGTGGAGAGAATCAAATCGATACATGTTTGAAAAAGGCATAAACTCATAGGGAGTTTGTAGTTCAAAGTTTGAAGTTTCACTCCATTTGCTTACTCGTCACCTCCCGAACTGGTATCTTTTGCGAGCATGCATGCACTAACCTGCCAAACATCCTCACAATGTACATCCCAGTTCAAAAACCACCTAGGACATATTGCAGTTTAAGTAAGAACCTGAGCATTTGGCCTGAGGTTATGTGTCTTATGCAAGGTACACAGTTGGGGTTTTTTTTTTCAGAATTAAAAGGGAAAAAAAAAAATAAAGGAGGAAAAAAAAGCAAGCAGCATATTTACTAGATCTTAAGAAACTGGATAGTCCCAACAATAACATGGTTTATTAAAGCTTACTGCGAAAAAAAATTATAAGGTGAGAGGCAGTCAGAAAATTCAGTTATTTGGAGTTCTTAACCACAACATTTCATATCCTTTTATTGTACTATGTAGTTGAGAGGATACTTACAGAGAATGCAGATCTGACAGATTCTGAAATGCTGAGTTTCCCACAAAAGACAAAGGATTATCGTACAAATGTCTGGGAAATGAAAAACATGGTTCAGTCGTTATTCTTATAGTCACTGTCTGCTAAAGACTAAAAATAGATGTATGAAAATTACTTACATCGTTCTTAGAAGGGGGTTTCCTGCAAATGCACCATCAGGAATTACGGAAATGTAATTACTGTGAAATCCCCTAAAGATATTAGCAAAGAAGAAAACCAACATTGAACCTACTGCCAGTAGATTCAACCAATAGTCATTTTCTTCACACCTACTCAATTCCCAAACCTGCCAAAACCAGGGATGTAGTTAAATAGGAATAAGCCAAACTCTAGGAATAACTCTGAAGATATGATTCCTGTTTTTGCTTTTTACTGCACATCAGCTAACCCAAAACTATTTCGCTAGAAAGTAACTATTCTGTCCAAAGCATGATCCTGTGCTTTCTCTTTTCTTCCTCCTCTCTTAGGGAGGGGACAAGGAAAACGTGTGATTAGTGAAAACTTAATTCTGCTACTGGAGGCCAAAACCAGCTTGTGATTAAGATCTATGCTAATGGTTCTCCTGAATAAACAGCTTGCTTATATAACTCCAAAATAATTTTCAATAGGTTCCCTCTCCATCTGATGATTATATTTTCCTTTAATTATAGCTTCACTTAGCATAACTTAATCTGATTTAGGCTGCTGCATAATGAGAAAAGCATTCATAAATCCATGAATTTCTTTTCTCTTTTTATTTAGGGAAAGGAGGAAGAAAACTGGTAAAAAGGGAGAATAAATAATACTTACAACTCCTTTAGATTTGGGAGTGCTTTTATGGCTTCAGGGAACTCTACTATGTTATTATAATTTAAATCCCTGGAAGAAACAAAGCAGGAAAAATTATAAAATTCTTAATAGTGGTCATGAATTGTTAAAATAGTTTTTAAAACAATTCAGTGAAAGTAAAAATTCTCAGAACATCTTTAACTAGACCACAGAATAACTTTTAACTTAGATTCAGTCTTCTGATGTTTTACATGCTTGATTATCAGCTAATAACTTTGGTAAGATATTTAATATTATCCAGAGGATTATTCATATTAATTCAAATGTCATCTCCTTACAGCAAAGCTCAGTATTTTTCAACACCTCACAGATTTTTCTTCAACAGAATTTACATAGATATGAAGTAAGATTTCCAAGTTAAAAAAAAAGTAGATACAAATGCCTGCTCTTCATTAGCTTACTAAGAAAACTCTTCTTTCAGGTTTTATGAAACAACAGTAAATAAGCCATTAGGTAATAGCAGACCTTGCAGCAAAAATTCCCAGTTCTAGGCAGAGTATGAATTGTCAGCAAAGACACCAGACACGGGGCAAGGGGAAGGTGATGCTTCCTGTCCCCATCCCCTGCTTCTGTCTGAAGGAACACACAGCTCACAGTGTCAGATACCAGTCCATCATCCTCTTAGCATCTACCAGTATTTGAAGGGAACTCAGGTGAACCTGAACCAGGAGCTGGGCTGTTTTCTACCAGCCTGCAGAGGATTGGTTCAGGAGCTGTGGGGATGTGTGAGAGACAGTCTCCTTGGCAGGCAGTGGTGCCCAGCCAATAATGGAGGACTAGTGTAGAAACAGCCTGCTGGGGCTCTCTGAGAAACCTATTGTCAGTAACAGTTTTGACAGTGTATCTTAAGCATGTGTAATCCTACAATAAATCTGAGAAACAAATATTTGCTCCTTATCACCCACAGGGCCACTCAAACCCTTCTGATATATCCTCCTGACTCAGTGGAGTGCTACGCAAAGATACACCAGCTAGATCTGGGCTAGGAACATTACAGCTGCATCATCCAGCACAACATTTCATCCAGGCTAGTATCTACCTGCTTCTCAACAGTTAATTAGTTTTGGTGGAGCACTGCCCTGATATAACTAGCCTTCAGTTCCCAAACGTGAGCTAGACCCAAGTGTCAGCAGTACACGTCATGCAGTGCACACGCGCGTTATTGGCAGTCACCAATAAGGTAACTTGGATTACGCAGGGAATGAGACAAACACTGAGCAACAAATTACTTTAAGAATCATACTTACAAAGTTTCAAGGTTGTCTAATCCATCAAAACAATGTTTTCCTATAGTTTTTATTTTATTATTATGAAGGTGTCTAAAAAACAAAAACGAAACACTTATGAAAACAAATTAATGACTTCATGTAAGTTAACCAATTAGCAGATTTTTCTATAAAATCAAGACTGTTAAATAGCTTAGAAAATACATTGCATGGAGCGGATTATGCAGAATAATGTCTTTCACTTCCAGACAGAAATATTTCATCCTCATATGGGAGCAGAATAGATTGCCTGCAGCCAAGCCAACCTTTACTCACTATCCCTAAGTGTGATAAAAATATGATTTAAAAGTACAAATCAAACAAATTGTTCATATTCATCCTCGGAGATATACAAGACTACACCAACAGGTCTGTGGCAGGTATTTTCTTCTTTTAACATCTCTGAAAATTTTCTCTGACAACCATTGGTTTGGAATATTTATTACTAAAATGAGATGTCAGGAATATATATGTCAATGTCATTACCCATGGCCCATCTGACCTTCTGTTTAGAAAAAGATCTTGAGCAAACCTTCAGCAGGTTGTCTAGTATACATGGTATCATCTCCTGTAGGTGGTACAGGCTGTTACTAGACAACCGTGCTACAACATTGTAAAATTTATTTTCAGTGCCATCAAAACTCTCAACTGAGGAAAGAATCAAAGTGACCTATGAAATACAGTTACAAATACTCACAGAACAACAAGACTTGAAAGGTTTGTAAATGCATAGTCAGGAATGTGTGTTATTTTGTTGAGAGCCAGCGTCAACGCCTGCAGAGAGGGGAGATTACTGAGCGGATAGATGGGAACTTCTGTCAAGCTGTTGTCATCCAGCCAAAGGTGACGCAACTGCACCAGGCCCTCAAAACTATCTTCTGGTATGGCAGTAATATGGTTAGCATCTAAACGCCTGCAGTAAAACAAAGAATTCACATAGTAAACTCACAAGTGATACAAGTGAAAATACCGATCAAAGTCCTATTACACATGCGTATTTTTATAAGCTTAAATATGCTTGGCTGAAATAATATTGGAAAGTTTGAAGGTTTACTGAATGATGCATGAACACCCTTCCAAGGCAAATGAAGAGGCCATAAAAGAAAGCTTCATAAACAAATTCTTCTCAGCCATTTTTAATAAAACATTTTAACAAATTCATGTGCTTATAATTAGCTTAACAAAGTGAATTGGTAAACTCTTGCAGACATCTCCCACCAACAAAACTCCCAGCTGCTAATACTGGAACAAGTCTTTAGGATGGTAGGTTGATAGTGTATCAGACATGACAGAGGCACCGACTCATTTGAACTGATTATCCCCATAGCTACATTGTCGATAGCATCGCATGCTCTTCCATGCTTTGTCTTGTGGTACTGCTATACACCTTAGGTGACCACTCTGGAGATCATGATTACTAAAAGCAGTTCTTCAACAAAGTCAGAGTTATGAGTTATCCTGACAAGTAAAGCACTATATCATCAGCTAAAACAGAGACTTTTTTTTTCACTCTTCCTAACATGCTCTAAACTGCACATTAGCACTGTTGACTACTGTACATTATTGGATTTGTCATGACACTTTTCTCCAAATGACCTCCCATCACAAACATTAGCGGTAGCAACACATGGAAAGTGACTTACAAGATTTTTCATACAGTAAGTGTAACCAGGTGAGACACGTAGTTCTTGCTACAGTTACCAGCTCACCTATGCTCTGGAGCTTCACCACTTTTTCAGGTTTCAAAGCATCAAAAAAGCCCCAACCCTACCGAAACGCAGAACTTCACACCTGGAAACCTAGGAGGCTAAAATACATGTCCTCAGCTGCAGCTCCAGCTGTGAAATCCTTATGACAGGAGGTGCAGGTGTTAGTGTCAAGAGTCTAGCCCAGAATCCTGATCCATGACAACCGACAAACCTGATACTGTAGCTCCTTGGCTGATGGCTTTGGCAGCGAAAACGGATGCTCGTGCCAAATCACATGTGCTTTCTCCTCATGCAATACGCTCTGAACCAATCTGTTTTTTCACCTTCCTACACTAGCAGTGTAGTTACTTGGCTAGCATCACTGGCAATCAAGGCAGGCCAAAGACACAGATAGGGACTGGCTCAGGTTTGTCTATACTACACCATCTCACCTGATGTGTTGGGGACAAAACCGGAAAACCACCAATACTAAAAGCTTAAGCTTGGATTTACACAGCTGGAAGCCCCATGAACGGGCAGTGATAAGGGATGAGCCAGGAAGAAGCAAAGCATTACTGAAGTGCTATTCTTCATATGTGGATAAGAGGAAAAAGTCAGCAGCAATAGCCCACAAGATGAAAAAAATGGACTGTGACTGGAGTCAGCACAGGGCTGAGAGCAACAGGCAATGTTTAACTGCCCTCTGACCCATAGGCTGTCTTCTCTAGGTCAACACACAGCTGAACCATGGTGACTTGACTGCAAACATGGAAGAAAACACCTTGTGTAACAACACTGAAGTGACTGGAGTACCAGCTGTGGTACATACACTGCTGTCTGTGGAGACAAAACATGTATACCCTCCTCCATCAGCACTGATGTTCATTAAGACACAAATCAGCACAGGTTTTGAGTCATATTCGGCATTCATTGTGTTTCCAAAGCCATGATCAGACATGCTCTTGAAAGTCTAGCTGGGCTTGTTTAAGAAGTCATTGCCTCCAGCCATTCACCCCATCCCTCTCTGGGCTGACAGAGCGGACCAAGTGAATGCTGCATTTGTCCCTGGGTAGTAAATAGTAATGAAAGTGCTTCTGGACCCCAACACTTACAGGCCGCACTGAATTCCAAGGGAAAAGATAAGCTTCATCAAGAATTAATGCACTGAATCTATTTCTGTAGAAGAGTTTCGTTCTTGTGATGCACATGGTTTACATATTTCGAATTATTAGGGAAAACAGTCAGCAGCTGAATTTCTTGAATTTGAAAGTCAAGAAATACATCAAATTCAGCAATAAATACACAAATACAAGTGGGAGCTTACAAAATTGTCTGCAGTCAAAGGCTGATGTGCCATTAGCTCTAAAGCTATACATCAAAGAGTTAACTCCTATGGTTCATACACTGGCATCCCCTTATCATTTGCCCCATGGTCTGACAGGTGTGTAAGCTATTCTGTTTGAATGCTGCACTGAGACTGGAGCATTTCAGAGAAATTAAATGTCTGATGATAATGAAGAAAAAAAAAAGGGGGGGGGGGGAAGAGGAAAAAAGCCTGCAGCTCTGCTTCAGAAAAAAATAAACAAACAACAAAACCAAACTGAACTAGAAATTACCTGTCTTTCTTCTCTCTCCTAAATTCACACACCTCCCTGAAGATCAAAAGAATTATTTTCCAGTGGAATAAACATATCCGAGTCTTTTCCAACTAATCTCCCTGCTCCACTCCTTTTTTTTTTTTTTTTTTTTTTTTAAGAGCAGCAGTGTACTCACAAGGCAGGCCTCAGTCCTTGGGCCTACTCTGTGCCCATGTTTGTGCTTTGCCTGTACTCCTGTAGCAGACTTTGGAAAACAAAGCCACACAATGAAGCCCCAAGCCTCGTTCCTCCTCTCCCACTGTTAAGGCAGAAGATGACCAGAGGAAGGATGGACACACGCAATGACAGAGTTGACCTCTTGGCTAGGGAGAACAAAGAGGGTCATGGAGAAGATGATGGATCCTTCACCTTTGTTTGCTTTGCCAGGACCTTCGTCCCCTAGCATAGGTGGATCGAGCACCCAAGTAACTCTGCATCTTACACTGATGGCTGTCTACAGTCATCCAGTCTGTTGCATTTGTCTTCCGCCCACAGCATTAAAACTGAGCAGGGGAAAGAAGACCATCACCCACTGCTGTCATCAAGTAGGGAGATCTGGCAGAAGAAAGAGGGTGCTCTTCTGTCTCTGTCACCTCTTTGCAAACTTTTGGCATCATCTTAACAAATGTGATGTCTGAATAGAGCTGAAAGTAATTAGTGATGCCAAATCATAATGCCAAAGTCAAGTAGGAAGACAGGACATCATGCTATGATTACTTCTGTGTCTCCCACTCTCCATTTACAAAGGGACTTCCTGATGTCAGTGTCTGAAGATCACTGTGCTAGCCCAAGGTTCTCCCAGAGGCAAGCAGATATATCAATAAACTGATTACATAAAAACCTATTTATTGGTGCTGAACTTCTGTTATTAGTTGTCATACCTCAAGACTTATTTATAACTAATTCAGCCATTTCTGTCTCATTCACATAGTTTTGTGTTCCTTCACACCTCTTAAGAGTCAGCCTGATGTGCCACAGTTATTTCCTTTTTTTTCTTTCCTCTTCCAAACAGTCAAAGCTTATGCGCATTATGTTCAATGCACAAAACACAGCTGAAATACTTCTGTTTAGTGTGAAATGCACAACTGAAGTGCTTTGTCAAAGAACTGAAAAGCAAACTGAAAATATTTAACAACTTCCACAAAATATGACAACTAAGAACCATGCCTTCTCATTAAGATGGGATAAGGGAGTATTCACTAGCTCAAATAACCAGCAAAGTACAAATACTATTCTTTACTTGGACTGAACTTTTACAAAGACTGACCTTTTCCTTTACAGCTTTAAAGATAAGACTTATTTAAATTAGAGCTTGCAGCATGTATTTGAATTCCTTAATCTTTCAGAAGCTACTCCAATTCCAGCTTCCCTATAGGCATTGGCTTGCGAGAGACTTTCACAATTTAGTCTGTAAATTCAGAGTTCACTTGCAGAGCTGTCATCTTCCCTTTTATTACCTGTCAGGTTCCCTCCTCACACAAACTCCAGCTCCAGAAGGAGAAAGAGCAAGAGGACGATAGAAGTCTACATATTCAGCAGCTCTTACATCAGTACTTAGCATATTGTTAAAACAAGTAAAGAACATAGCAACTTAAAGGTCTTCAAACAATTAACTCAGCTTTCAGGAAACTGTAAAACTAATATGAACTCCTCTACCTCGATTCAAATGAATAGAAGTTCCAAAGTTTAACACACACATATAAATTCTTATTAATATTTAATTTTTATTAATGTTCATATAGTAAGCACATTCCAAAATACCATTCTGATTCCAGTTTATTTCAGATTTTCATAAAGCTTTTCACTACAAATCTCAGGCCATGCCTGCCAGCAGTACATTAGTGTATGGAGAGCAGATACCTGGGAAGTGGCATGGCAGACAGCTTTGCAATATGTGGAGGGGGAGGGGGGCAGGAAAAAAAGTTGATTCATTTATTCATTTCTGGAGCACTGGTAACTTAAGAAGAAGCAAAGCATCAGCTCAGCAGAGCATCCCTTGGCTACAAAGATAGGGTTGTGCCACAGCCAGGCTATAAAATCTGCAGCTTCATGTGATCCCAGCTGGTCCATAGGGATCAGGAATATGATTGGGAGAGCTGGGCACAAAGGTCAGTAGGGGCACTACAAAAAAAAAAACCCAAACCCTGTGTTTTGTCTCATCCTGTAGTCTCTCCAGGCACGTTATGGTCAACTCTTGCTCTCCTGGGACAAAGAACTAAGAGCATGCCAGTGGCCATGGCTGTAGATGCTTCGCAAGGAGCCAGCCACACTCCTCGCCACAAAGCCCTGCTGGGTGTTGCAGATGCGTGACACATCTCAAACATCATCTTAGTAATAACATTCATTATGCACTGCCACACATTTTGTTAACACTATTTGCTTGGGAAGAGGAGACTGGTGCAGGTCTGTTTGCAGCTACTATCCCAGCCTCACTAGCTCCTATCTGTGACCACGCTTGGCCTCCCAGGCTTCAGCCCCTGGGAAACTTTAACAGCCCTGTACTAGTAGCAGGAGTTTAACATTGCTGTTAATAAAGGAAGATCACTCCCAACTCTTGAGTTAAATCACTTCTGCTCAATGGCAATCATTAAAGAACTTTGCTCTTTAAAGTGCTCCTTCAAAAACCACAAAGAAATCACTCAAATAACACTAGAGTAGATTTTTAGGTTTTGAAGTTGACTACTGATAAGGCTGGTACCTAGGAAATTCTGGTACAATGCAAGGCAATAAACCCATCATGTTAACAGAAGCACTTTAAAATACTCAGCCCGTTTGCTCACTGTATCAAGCGGCAGCTCTCTGCACCTTATGTATGGAGAACATCAATACAAGGATTTGCTTTATTCAAAGACAAATTTACAGCAGCTCTCAGAAACTTATCACACATGCCAGAGCTATTTCAACCACCAGTATGCATGGGCTAGCACAGCTAATTCTTTCATTTAAACATTAAAAGATGGTACCAGTCAGAGGTATACAAAGTTTGCCACAAGTTACCCATAGAGGATTCAGCTGGTCTTTACCTACATGCTGTGTAACTTTCACCACCCCAGTTAAATTTCTGATCATTCCATTTCTAAATAATTCCCTGATTTTGCTTAAACATTAGCAATTCCTTAAGCAAGCCCAGTTAAAAAAAAAATAAGGCTACAAAAATCCTAGAGATTCCTGGAGCTCACAAGAAATAGCCATGCCTCACTTTCAAGAAAACCAGAACAACTTCTAGAGGTGAACATGGCACAGAAAAATGAGACTCTGGTCATTCAAGAAGTATGTAAAGTTCACAAAGCAGTGTATTTAAACTGCTGTGTATTTAAAGACTTCTCAGCACAATCAAACATGCTCGGGAGAGCCCTGAAACATTCTTTACTCTAAAAAAAATGCAAGGGAGAAAAGCATACTCATCATATTTAAGTTTTCATTGTTTTTGAAGGTTAAAAAGAAAATGTGTGTGAATTTCTTCCTTTCACATTCTGGTGCCTAGCTTAATCCTATAGCTTAAGACAGGGACTTGAGGGCTGGTCCCCTTTAACCCTTTAATCAAAGCAGGGAACTAAAAAAAACTCTGAAGAAAACGCATTAAAAGTTGATTAGTTGAAAACACACCTGCCCCTGTTAAAGGTGCCTGCATGTAACTACTACTAAACTTCACCTACTCATTGCTGTTCATGAACATCTTCCACAGCCTCCCAGAAAAGGCTATCCTCACAGATACCTGCCCTCCAAAACTTCAGAATCCAGAGTCACAAAATTATCAATAGAAGCCATAAAAGACTCTTCGAGAAAAAAATTAGCAGAATTAAAACAGAATTGCATATTTTTTGATAAGACAGTATCTCCTACAAATTCAGGGATCTTCCCTTCTGACACCTTTCAACATGTTTGTAGTTTATGTTATCAACATTGTCACCAACAATGTTTGTGTGGTTTCATTATAGGGTAACCAGCAGAAAGTTTCCACATTTGATTTGTTTAGGGTTTGTTTTTTTTAATAAATACAGATGTAACTTTATCTGTGTAAGGAATCTTTCCTAGAAGTAAAGAAAAAAGCTAGAAATGCAAGGCTATAGCAGGTGTATACCACAGCACATATTTTAAATGTGTCCTCACTGAAATACTCCTCCATTCTCTCTGCTCCCACCCTTTTACTGTCCATCTTTACTCTGCAAAGCAGAGTTTCTTTCTTCATTTCTTTCTTCATTTCTTTCAATCCCATGCTAGGACCCCAGTCTTTCCTGCCTGGATCAAGCTGATTCCTCTCCCAGAAAATATAATCATACCCCAGTTCAGCACACTCACGTGTCCTGCCTCAAGTCTGCTCCAGCCTTCCAAGATAAGAAGGCAGACTGCAAAACTGGTTATGATGAGCAGACCAGACTAGGGAGCCAGAACTGCTACCAGGTACCACAGAAAATTGCTGCTGACCACATGCATGAAGACACTTACCCTGCAGCTCAGGTGAACACCCACACAGAGAGAGGCAGCAGTTATCACAGTCAAGTACCACACTGGCATGATCCCAATACCCACAGTTTGGGAATCTGGCATAACAGTGTAGCTGCAGTGCTTTGAACTACTGCTGCAGAACACACTGACATTCCCTGCATGTGGGCATGTGAGCACATGTGCAGGGCTGGTAGCTCTGTCATTACTGAACTACAATTATAATAAATCATCTCCAATATGTTAGCAGCTATTGACAAGCTTTCAAAAACAATTTCTGGATTTGATGACAAATGCCCGCTAAAATCAAGCGGCAATTAGCTTTTTTTTGAGTTTAAGTGAAATGTTTCTCCTCTCCAAAGCATTTCAAAATCTTCATTTAAATAACACAGTTCCAGTATTCATCACACATCAAGGATTGTACTATAACATTCTGTGCTACGACTTAAAATTCGTATGTATCTGGGTTTTGGGGGAGAATTAGAGCAACCCTAGAAGTTGCTTGTATTTAACAGAACCATTTTACAAATCCACCACATTCTGGACCAAAGCTGAGACTAAACAAAGTTTCCAAAATAAGTCATCACAGTCAAATATGCTTCAAATAATATAACGTGACCCTCTGAAACGGCTTCCTGATCCTTTCAGGCTCTGCACAGGCTGCTGGAGCAGCAAACCCTCTACTGCCTCTGGCTCTCCACGTGACCCTTGGATCACCAATAAACCTCACCGACATTTCCGTATCTAAAGCGCAAAGTACACCACTCATTACCTTCCGATAACAAAAACACACTGTTGATTCTCTGAAGGAATTGAAATGCATCACAACTATGGGTTACATCTGCTACCCTCCTTATTTGTCAGGTTTTTCTGCTACCAGAAGCCGCAGGCTCTACCTTGCCAACTGCTGTCTTGTGTCTTGGTAGTGCAGTCCAGGTATCCCGGCACCTTCCAGAGTGAGAATACATCCTGCCAGATAAACATTTCTGGGGTGCTAGACATCAAGTTTCCACTCACTAAAATCCTTTTATTTTGATAAATTTCACCCCCATAAATAAGGACTCAGAACTAACTCTCTTTTGGAGGCCAGAGCTGGGAAAATATCCAATGTAAACAGAAAACAAAGAGCTGTTGTTCAGTATTCTAAACCAGGCTGGCTACTCGCCAGCTTTAATATAAACAATAGAGATCATGAAGCTTCTGTAACCATCTTCTTTATTTCCACCCAGGTTACTGGCATTGTTAGTACATACAGTGTGACAACAGTCTTCCTACACAGTGAGAAACTGGAGCACAGTAAGAGAGAAATTGGATAGTTCTACCAGAGTTGCAAACCAAATGATTATCAATATCCTATAAAGTTTTATAAGCTAGCAATTTGTGTCTTCACCAAGAAAAAAAAAAAAATCCCCCTAAAGCCTACTTCAGAGCAAACTGGGCAACTGCCAAAAGAGAGTCAATTAAGTGGTGTTCCAACTTGCAGGTTTTGGATGGAGATTATATATTAAAAAGGTAGAAGCAGGTTTTCTAACAGATATTCTGCAAAGCTTTATTTGTTTAGAAGCAGGTCACAGAAGCTCAAGCGCTTTAAACCCAGTTTTGACACAGATTCCTTTGGAAAAAAAAAAATACACTTTTTCCTATGTTTTCTTTCTTTCTTTTTTTTTAATTCATAAAGCAGCATGCTGACACTTATGTTTCCATGGTCACATGAAATTCAGAGGACCAGTCCCTACATTCCTTTGCCAGAAGATGCCCCCTACATTAGTAGGGGATATGCATAATTACACTGTAATTTTATGAGTGATGCAATAAACTGAAGGTTTTAATGAAATTCGTTAAAATGACAGAAGTGCATTCTGTTTAAGTAAACAAACTGCACAGGAAAAATGCTTTAAATTTCTCACTACACTTGTCTCAAAATCCAATTTATTCTCAAATTGCTGCCAATTCTAACAAATTATGGTGCTCTTGCAACACAGCAGATACCCTCCTCAGAAACAGATAGGGGACAACCCAAAGCCTGATCCAAAATTATCATCAAATTAACAGCTGGTGATTTATTATTTTAAACTTTAATTAAAATCAAACATCACTGTAAATACGTAGAGAAAAAAGCACGTTCATTGAAAATGAAATGAATGATTTATAGACAACAGAAGTATTTGCTAGTTTCTTTTTTTTTGGCATCACAGAAATGCTGGAAGACAGGAAGTTGTGTTTTTTGTTTGTTTGCTTTTTTGGATTTTTTTGGGGTGGGTTTTTTTTTTGGGTTTTTGTTTTGTTTTATAATTACTAAAGGGTTATTCCCATCATGTACTTCGAAGGATTTTTATTGCAATGCACAGTATTTGCACAAGGCCAACTGCAGGCCTCAGGCCAGGGCATTCTCTCTCCTCCACACACACTAAAACAAGAGGGAAACATCGACATTAAATTGGCAAAAGAGCTGTAAATGGAAACCTGCATCTGTCCTACTGCCCAGGCTCCCATTACCCAGCACCATCATCTGCAGCCAGTACTATTCTGCCCTGTGCTACTGCCTGTGCTGTTCGCAGTTAGAAAAGGCGGGAATACCTGAGCAACTAGGAGATGGTAGTGGCCAAGATCCAAGTTTAAGGAACGCAGAAAGCACCTTTGCAAAAGTTGAGCAATAGTTTGCAAAGCTATTTTGCAAAACAATTTTTTTAATTTATTGCCTCCCCTGCCACCCCCCACACACAGCTCCAGCAGCCTTCAGAGCCCTGAACATAGGAACGGACGCGTACATTTAGTA
>WUAM01000272.1:4380262-4425179 GCA_024336885.1 Actenoides hombroni | reverse complement strand
TGGCTCTGAAATCATTACAAGCACACTTAAATCTTAGCACCTTCTGTCTGAGAAAAATCTTGTCTTTGGCTTGTGTAGAACCAAACAGCTCTGCAGCCACAAGAAAAATAAAAACAATCAATGTATGCTTATTCTTGAAATCTCCTGTCTGCAAAGAGCAACCTCCAGATTCCAGAGCTGTGACATGATTTGTCCAATACTTTGAATTTTTAATAAGAATGAAAAATTCCAGATGGCAACTAAATGCTCCCGTAAAATTCATTTTGTCATCAGTAGCTGCCCAAAGCAACTGCATTAACTTTATGTGGGGGGGCTGTGAAGGGAGGTTTGCACTATTTCATGGCTTTCTTTTTATAGGTTTAAGTAGTTCACTATAAACAGAAAGAAATATTGATGAAACACTCTAGGTCTCTACGCTCAAGAGCCAGTGACCTGAAAAACTCATGTTTATTTTAAGAAGTGTTCAAAATATTGAAATACAAATCCTTAAATCAAGTGACATTTAACTGCAGCTATAGCACCAAATTACTTCTGCACTCAAGCACTACTAGTTGATGTTGTTTACCTACCACACGCCTCAGGAAGTGGCAGCCCTTGTACATGTGTGTCAGGCAGCTCTTGCTGCAGCTCTGCTGAGGTTCCCTGTTAATTGGGCTGGTGTGCAGCTTGTCAGGCATCTGCTGTAACCTCTCCCTCCCCCTGAAGAGACTGGGGATTATGATTTGTTTGAAACAAGCTAAACTAAATCCAGTTGAATAGCCTCCCCAACTTCAGTGAGTGTCACTAACACAACCTACAGAGAGCACTGGAAACAAAATACAGCTGAGCCAGGGCATGGCTTGTATGACTTCAAATAGCAAGACTTCGCCTACCTCAAGGCAACTCCTGTTCATTCAGCCTTTCTGCAACCAACCAACAGGAAAAAAAAACCAAAACAAAAACCAACTAAAAAACCTTGCAATCCATTACATTTCCGTTTCTCGTCCATCTGGCAACCTTCCAGGAAACAGGATACAACTAGCCGAGTGTGCAAAGTCTTTACTAATCAGATTGCCAAATATACATTTATCATTCTCATTCTAGCCTTGGGGAGCATGGCTTCTCCTTAGGAGGTTTCAAATGCAGCTCTCCAGCCAGCAAAGACCAATGTGCAGTACGCATGTTTCCCTCGGCTGCAGTGGAAAGGGTCCTCCTTGCATAACAAACCTCATTTTAAAGAGAGAAGCAAAGAAATGTAGCACATATACAGCCTATAAATTAAGTCATCACTGAAATCATCCAGTCAGATTTTCCACGTTACATCCTTTCAGCACATCTCAAAAATAGTCACATGCAGATTTTCAAATACGGTGTTTAAAACAGTTAAATATTTAAAAATAACCTCTGTTTCTCTCTTTCTGTCTCTCTCACACACACACGGTAAACAGGCTGAGAAAAATCAAGCTTTACCAAACCCCAAACTCCAGCACAGAAGAAAGGAAAGGGGCTTCACCTCCTTTCAACACAACTGACCTGCTTGGGCCCAGCCCACAGTGGGACAACTCCACACTGCTACAAAGCAGCAGCTGAAGGCAGCCCTACAGGCACACTGTCGAGAGCCCAGTACCCATCCTGCCCTCCTTTTTGAGTGAGAGAGACCTAGTCCGAAAGCCCACCTACTGCTACTGAGCCAAGGTGCATCACCATGAGAATTAGAGCCCTTTCTCCAGTACAGCAGATTCATCCACAAAGACAGTGAATACTTCATTGAACAGCCCACTGTAGTGCCCTGCTACACCTACGCTACAGGCCACGAGAACTTCATTGGCTGTCTCTTACTTCTCCAGGTACACAGACACGGCAGCAGGCATCAACCTGAAGGCTGTAAAGGTGTTATCACACTGACCACGAGCTTTCCAGTGAACTCAGTCACGACTTCCCCTGCTTGGCAACCCTTCCCAGGACTGCAGGTGTGCTGAGCTTGCCCGGCCAAGTCACACCTTGGAGGCTTCTGCAGTGGAATCACAGTTGTAATAAGGGACCACAGTAGTATCTTTCTTCTAGGTTGGCCACCTCCTTGCAATTGCTTAGTATAGAACATTATAGTCCTCTATTTTTAATTCAATAAAATTAAACACTCGATTTTATCTAGTGAATTTGTCCAAATCTGCAGAAATTTTGACCCATTAAAAATAAAAACCCAATTTCAGCATAATGGGATAATAGAGAAGGACATATGGAGGACAAAATACTATCCTGTCCTAAGTAGGTGAGCAATGTTCTAATTACGATTTTAAGTGACACAGCAAATGATCTGCAGATGTGGAGGACACGCTGTTATTACAGAAATCAGGATACAATCTGGCTGGGGAATCACTTTCCATGGTACCTCATACACAGCAAGCACAGCTTCTTACACAGAAACTCTTCCAGAATCAGCAATGACTGTCTTCTCTCTTTGGGGAAATTAAAGCTTCTTCAATTATGAGTCTGGCAACCCCACTGCATGTTAACCAAGCTAAGTTAAATCACTGATGTCACTCCAAAATCAGAGGGGATGTCCCAGGGATATATTTTGTCTGCAACAATAAAACCCATCACTCTCATTTTGACAGGACATGATACAAACTTCTTGGAAACCTTTTTGCTTGTCTTGTATCCCAGATGGTGGTGAACCTCAGGTTACTCAAGCTAAGAATGAGGCCTCCTCCTCCCGTCCTTCTGATGATCTTGTGCACACACACCAAGCGGGTTTGCTGCGGGTTTGGTTTTTTTTGGTCCCCTCGTGGTGGTATTCAACATTACCCATCCATCTTGTCTCTGACAACAATACACTGGCTGCTTTTTCCATGGATCAACTGTAATCTTACTTCCTTATTGAAAATTCCAATAGTGACCCAGACTCCAATCCTGACGTGTCATAATAAAGCACCCAATTTATTATTTTTATTTCTACATTAGCTGCTTTCTGGTAAGACCCAAGACTCCTAATTCAAGCTCTAGTCAAGGCTGAACCTTCCACATCCCCTACAATGCTGTCCATCACTGCCCCTCTGCTAAATGGAAGCCATAACCCCAGACTGAACTTGGGTTTGCTTATCTCTGATTAGCAAACAGCCCCTTGGGGACTTTTGTCAGCTGCTGCCTGCTGCACTGCTGTGAAACCAATCAATAACCTGCAGATTACTCCCAATCGTTCCACCCCAATTTAGCATAACTAAATGGACACTTTATCCTGCTGCTGCTAATGGAAAATGCGCTTGTCCCTTTCTCCTTCTCTTGCTGTAGTTTCAGTATTATACAACCTCAAATGCTATTTATAAAATCCTACGTAAGCCAAGACACACCAGGACTGAGAGAGGAGGCCTGTAACTACAGCCAGCACTGAAACTGCACCAGCTCCATCCAGCTAAGAAGGCACTTCCCACTCTGAGCCTTCCCCTTCTAGCATTTACAGCTTTCTCAGAGTTAAACTGAACTTCAAGGTAATAGTGTGTTTTCAAAATGCAATCCTGGTCTAAGTAAAAAATGTCCAAGTAAATTAAACTGATTAAAGGAAGTCTAAAGTTTCATAAATTCTACTGTTAATAGCCACCAGCACCCACTGCAAGACAAAATATGGCTCTATGATATTGCTTTTCATGGACTATCAGAGAATATTTATAATTGTACTTTTTTCTTGTTAACAGGGAAATAAATGACAATGGATTTTGCAGAAAGCAAGCGTTCCCATCCATGCAAAACAAGCCCTATCGTTCAATTTGCAAACAGCATCTGTTATTTGGGCAAGACCTCCTTGAAGCAGAGCCCACAGGCATATGCAAAGATGCAGTGAAGGAAACACAGGTAACCTAAACCAATTGTGCACTATCAGCCATTGAAGCAAGCTGCCACTGTAGTCCCAAGTAGTATTTGCCAGAAAAAACCCCGTAAGTTTGCACTCATTTTCTAACATGCACGTGTCTTAAAAATAAGCAACAATACTGTGTTGTCTAGAAAACTGGTAAGACAGAGCCTACAGCAGCAGTGACAAGCCACTGCAGTTACCATCTTTGACTCCTCTCACCCCCAAAGGAGAAAGCAGAATACTTTTTATAAAACTGCCTTCTCCCCAGTGGCCTTTGCACTGTGTCCTGCACTCTCCTTTTCTCTACCATAAGCCAGGAAGACCTTTACCTTGATAGATATCTTAAGCCACTTGGAGGAGGGCTGCATATGCTGGATCCAGGTTCTGCCACTCTGGATTTCCATTTCCCTGCAATTTCTCACTGCACAAACTGCAATCATTACAGACACCATCATGATTACTTGAGAAGAAGCTACTCAAGACAAATATTCCACCCTCCTCACTCCGATGCCCAAACATAAAATACTTCAGTGGCAGAATAGGGGGAAGCTGGGTGGCTATAAGGATTTTATTTCTTCTTCCCTCAAAAAGCCATGTCTAATACTAAATGTCTCCTTTCTATGGATGCTGAGAGATTGGGGGCACTTGGCTATGCTTTGGGAATGACTTCCATAGTCATGGATTGGCTGTTGAGAAAGCAGGGGGGAGTTTATGATTGACACTCCAGTTCTGAGTGCTCTGACACTCTAAGATGGGTCTGTGAATTTAAAACCAACTTCATCATGGGCACAGAGAGAAGCACACAGGGGAGCCGGGCTCTCTGCTGCCCGTGTGGATCAGCAGATGGGTTGCTACACTGAACTCACAGGAGTTCTTCCAGCACCAACACTCTCCTTCCTAGCTACAAATACATTTCACTTACCTAGCCTGTAAAGCAGTGACACAGAGATGGAAGTAACTTAACTCAGATTTGATCATCTGGGATGCAACAATTGAATCGGCTATGAATTTGTGCTTTTAGCAGGATGCTCAGGAGGTTTCCAAGATCATGAAATACATTGATGGTTAGACATGAGAGAGTAGAAAAAAAAAGACTGCTGACACAGTATATCCTTAAAACTGCTTCAATCTGTCTGTATGGTCTGTCTCTTGCCCTGGCATTTATTGGCTTTCCAGGCATGGGATCTTTTGAGTGACCACGCATCTAGCAAGTGACACTGCAAAATGTGAAAGTGGATTAAATCCACATATATTTGGCAATGAAACCTCTGTTACCAGTTTTCTAACCGCTTCAGATACGTAGTAATGAATTAACTTCCAACATACAGGATTTACTTTTTCTGCTTTTCTGTCTGACTATCTAAGGTTTTTGCAAAGCTACATGTAACTTTTCTTGAGGGCTGAGCCTGGCACTGGCTACCTGCTCACGTGCTCATGTACATCGTTTGACCCACACTCCAATTCCTAGTACCAAAAGGAGGAGAGGGACTGCACAGTACAAGGACCCTACCTGCAGAGACCCAGCCTGAGGGCTTCTCAGGCTACTGCTCGGCCTCCAGAAGTTTCTTATCTGGTTTAAACATTCAGACAGCCCCAACCTGGCAGCTCAGGCAGCATAATAAATTCAGGCTCGTAAGACGGGTCTTGAAGCGTAACACTGCAAAGTTCAGCCTCCAGGCCATGCAGCTGAGCCAGCTTCTGTGTGCATGCGCGTGAGAAAATAATGCTGAACGCTGAAACTCGAAGATAACAGATAAGGAAAAAGTTTTGTTCCCCTCTGAAGGTATTTGCAACAGGACAACCAGTTTTGGGATCCTTACACACAACCATGCCAGCTTTTGAAATTAACACATAGAAACAGAAACTGGAAAGAAACTCACTCATCTCCTAAAAACAATGGAATTTACTCAACCTACTAGTATCTGTCCCCACAAATAGGGAAAATAGGCAACTTAAGCACAGCAAGAACCTTCTCAGCTACAGAAATATTATTCCTGAATCAGCAGGATTGAAACTCATCCAGAATCAAACTGATTTAGGCCTTGCACAGATAAGAAAACATTAATTAAACACAGGTCGGCCAACATGTTTTTAAACATCATTTAGTATCTATTGCAGACCAAGCAGGAGATGTTTAAAAATATCTTAGCTGACTGTGGTTAATTCTACTTGGGAGTCTTTGCCTAAAGGTTTGTCTTGACTAGAATGTGAAGGTGCAAGTTCCAACACGCTGCCGTGCTTCGCAAAGCTCCAGCACACACAAGGCAGCAAACGTTTCTAATGTACGCTACCTGGTCAAGGCAAAGCTGAGGCTCTTAACTTGCTCCCACATGTGAAACCTACACCTTGCATTTTCTTCATTAGAACTTTACCTCTTGGAATTTAAGCCGGAGCAACCGAGTGAGGAAATTACCTCCTCCAGCTGTTCAAATCTTCAGAGCTGGCAGAGAGATGAAGAGCTCTCCTCAGCTTCCTACCCAACATCAGCCGGCTCTTTCTGAAGTGCCAACAGAGGACGGCTACGCTGGCTGCCTTCGTAACAAAGCAGCTGGAGAGAGCTCCCAGCTCGTTTCTCAGTCTCTGCTGGTGGGGCTAAATGGACAGATACAGGATGGTAACGTCTGCAATTGCACCAGCTAGTTTCACAAGAGAGCGTTTAACCACAGCCTTGGTTACCACCTGTCAGCTAACACAAGGCATTGGGACAACTTTTCTCATGAAGATTCACTCTTACCTTTTCTACTCAAAAAAGAGGCCTTTGCCTCAGCTTCCCACTACAAATCCTGGGTCTACTCATGTTTATGAAAGGGAGAAAAATTGCACCATCTCATCAACCTTCATATGCTACCTTGAAAATACTACTTCAAAAGACATAGCACTGAGGGACAAAACCTCCTTCCACCAAATGCTCCACAGCCAGGTGAGGAAAGACACTGCATCCTAAACTAAGAGCTCAGCCTTGGTGGCCTTGGCAGAACTCCAAGACATGCCTTATTCATAAACCTGAAGTAATAAAAAAGATAGACACTCCCTCTCCCTCCCCAAGGATAACACAACTTGGTGCTAATGCAGAAATGAGAAGGAAGGGGACCATCTAAATTACACACTGAAATAGATACCACAAAAGCGAGCAGCTGTGACTTTTCAGCCAGGTAGCCATCTTCAGCTGCAGTCAAGAGGAAAAATAACTCAAGACATTTCCCTTGCAGATGCTTCCTGATTACAACCTTCTGTCAAAAACCACCTCATTTTCACTACTTGTATTCATTTTTATTAATCCTTACCTTCTCCAAATACACTTTGTCAGTTACCAGTCATTTTTGGAGATGCTGGCAGAGGGGGGGAAGGATTTGAGATGTTTAAGCAAGATCTCTTAGTGCTGCAATCAGCATGGAGGTAATTAGTCAAGCAAATTCTCACTTGTACCATTTCTCTTCTGGAAAAATTACAGTTGCACATATGTTGTCTCTTGCTCACTCTTTATGAATCTCTCACAAAGCAGATTAGCATTGCCTTTCAGAAAAGAGAAAACTTTTATTGATCTAAAACTTCCTTTTATCAGTTTTTTTTAATTTCTCTAACCATTTCCACCAGCTATTAAATAAAAACCTTAATAAAGTTCTGCCCTTGACTTATTAAAATAAATAAATCAATCAATGTGAAGGTAGTTTCGCAGAAGAGCAACTGTTTCCTATCACCTATGAACAAAAACCAGAACCACGACAGACCCTGACAACAGCCCTTGGCGTCAGCACACATCTGGAAGGTAATCAAGCACTGCTGTCTCTCCGTGCTTTCAGGAAGGATTATTTCCCTTGCAGTATTTTTGGGCATGATACAGGCTTCAAAACCCTAACAGTCAGAGAGCATCCTCCCCGACTCTTGCTGGATAACATCAGAGCCCAGCCCCAAGGCTGACTGGTTGAGAGGGGACCAGTGCTCCCCTCCAGACAACCACGTGCTTGTGTCACTGGCAGCCCACAGACAAAGAGCAGGACAGCTCACTGTCCTCTGCCTCCTTACTGCCTCTCACATGGACCAAGCGAAACCTCATCATCTAAACTTTACCCATCAGTGCAAGGCAAATAAGAACAGTTTAAAGGGTTAAGAGTGGAAATCAAAACAATTTTAAAAGGTCATTAAGTCAAGGAGATTTTTGCTTTGAGTAGTTCAAGTTTCTGAAGCCAGACTGGAAAAGTGGCCAAGAATAAAAATCCTTTTGATTTGCCTTCCTTAAATGAGAGAGAGCCCTTTAGCTAATCCAGTAGATCATTCACAAATATAGTGAAGGGAAATCATGTAGATCAAATCCTTCAGGCTACTTTAGGTAACTTTAAATATTAGAAGGAACTGCAGCCATTTAGAAGAGCATCAAAAAAATACCATAGTCTGGCTCTTCTAGTTAAAAATTCACACTGGAAAATATTTTCTGCTTTCTAAAAACACTGCATTATCTAACTGTATTTCCCTCTTCTAGCTTTCTATAAATACTTAAAGGTGTGGTTAGAAAACTGTGGCCAAGTTCTTCAAGGATTTTTAGTTTCCGTATCAAGTTCAGGGCTGCAGCATATTTATGTTAACATTTTCTGGAGAATACACTTCATTAACTGCTGTGGCAAACCCCTTGGTGGTCTGCTCCTCGCTGACTCTGACCATTGCCGTTTCAATCATTTGCAAATCACTTCCAGATGGGTATCTCACAGAGATGGAGAATTTTTATAACATTTATAAATAGTGCAGGAATCCTGCCGACATATGATAAGCGTATTGAGCAGTGACACGCACAACAAGGATGTGAACAGGGGCACGTGGGGCACATAACCCAACGGGCAGATTCTGCTTGTGGCTAAGCTGGAATCCCTTTGCTCGTACCTGGGAGTAAATCTCAGGTATCTCGAAGGTAGGAAAACTCTGATTATACCTGCAAATTTGGTAATTTGCAAGGGAGTCAGTTCCCTAAGCAGAGCTGCTCCGTGTCATTTCAGATGTCCTCTTCCACCTGGCTCTGACTGCACTTCCAGGCAGCGACCGCTCTCCCATCTGTGTCAGACCTGCCCGTCTTGGGCAGGTGTCTGAGATAACCCAGCACATCTAAAACCAGCACAGGATGTATGTACATTGAAGCATCCAGGTTGCTCCCCCTTTGGTGACATAGAAGGCACCTTTTCATTGAGCTTTCACAAGTCTGGTACGCTGCTTCTTTCACAAGCATTCATTTTAGGATTTGGAAAACGATCCTCTGAAGCCTCTCCAGACTACCAAATAATTCATTGCATTAAGGAAACGACAACCCCCATTTTAAACGGCTCCTACTGCATTTTTTTCAATCCCATCCTCTTCATAGGTGCACTGTGTAAGACACAGTTGCCTACGTAATCCATCTAATTGCCTTTCATTTCCATTCATTTAAATTCTGTGATGCTATTTTGTAATATCAACCAACTCCCTCTGTCAGAGGCTCTCTCCCAGAGCACTTGACAAACGGCAGCGTTAAGGCTTCATACAAAGAGAAAGGCATCTGGGGCTGTCTCCTGGATGAAGAGCTACTTGAGCCTGTGGTGGGGTGGATACTTACTGCATTCCCTTTAGTTTGTGGGATTTTCATTTGCTTTAAATGTAATTCTTGGGAAAATTTCTAGATGGACAAGTCACTTGTAGCATAGATTGCAATACCACTCTGCTTTAACTCTGTCTCTTTTTCTTTGGTGTGAAGGCTCACACACAGGTTTCTGTGCTGAAAATGCAACTTTGCCAGTACCTGGCAGACAGAATTTGGATCTGTTCAACTATATATATAAAAGCCAGGAAGAAAGTTTGAAAATCATCTCCGAGGGAAAATTGCAGTTGTGCAGTGGGAAGTATGACTGTTTGGATTTTTCTGTCCACAAACAGCAAAAATAAAGACTGAAAAATTTCTGTACCCTGTCCCATGGGGAAATGGAAATGGGCAGAATGAAGCAAAAACACATCATGTCTGGTGCTGGTCATTCCTATTAAGGAGGGAAGCTGCTTTTTTTGAATTTAATTTACTCCATGATATACCCTCTAGGAAGAACTTGAACTGAAGTAAGGGAACTTGTAAGTTGACTTGTGCACAGTTAGCCATAACCAGGCCTTTAAAGAAAAGGAAGAAACCTTCCTCATTTCACTGCTGGTGGACATGGCCAGAGCCTCCACAAATAGCTTTCAAATTCAGCAGCAGGCTGGTGCTGCTGCAAAACTTCACTAACAACTCACAAGTCCCAGTTAATGGTTTTCAGCTGAGAAGGACCATACACAGATATTGTCTACTTATGGTTCTGCTCTCATGGTCATTTCCCTGTCTTTCTGCATCTGTGATAGCTGTTGAATTGGAGATATTTTTTTCTTTTTTTTTTTTATCTTTTTGGAGACTCTCCTGCCTCTGCAGATGTAGGAGGTAACTCAGACATCAAATGAAAATTGTATTTTTTTTTCCTATTTACTAAGGAATTATGATTGATTCAAGTATGTTCAAACATTTGGTAAGTATCATATATTTTTACGGTGAATATGTTGGGGTTGAGTTGTTTTGGGTTTGCTTTTTCCCTAAGTTTCTTTAACAAATCAAGTAAGCATGCTAGGAATGACTTAAAGCTTCTGGGTGCTTTACATAGAATTCTGAGCTTAATACCAGCCTGTTTTTTTTACAAACTCAAATGCTGAAATTTAGGGGGGGGACAATGAGGTATATGTAGCAAGTGGCTCTTAGACACTAAGCACAACAGATGATGGCTGAAGGCTCTGGCTTTTCTCCTTACCTCCTGACACACCCCAGGGTTCATGGAAGTTACACAATATGCACACCCACCAGTTAGGTTTTATTACTTAATTACTTATAGGAAAAAAATTAAGTCTCCCAGAGTCATCTGGAGCTGGGAAAAGAGAATTGTTTGGAGCTTTTTTCAACTTCTGGTGTGCAATATGATTATAAAGAATATGGAAAAAGACTGGACTACAAATACAGTCTAATGAAGCACACAGACATACAGCAGTGCATATTAGAAAGCACAGAGGGAACGCTGGCTCATATATATTCTGAGCCAAGAAAGCCTTCCCAGGCTTCTAATTTTTATTTTTTTTTTCTTTAACTGACTACCTGCCATAAAGCCTTTCTTAAACTGTATCAATTCCACCATCTGAAGTCCTGGTAAATATCTTTCCCTTCACAAGGCATTCTTGACTATACTGCACATTTCAGCAATACCAAAAATCATCGGGAATAAACCAGAACCTGTTACACATGAAATAAGATACCACACACAATTCATCTGACATAAATAAGCTCAAATGTGCTTCATAATTGTACTGACTCAAGTCAAAAATACTTAAGAACCAGGGAAAATGAAGTTATTTAAGAGTATTAGTAACAGTAGCTTCCACATGACCAGGATATAAGAGACCAACATCGTAAGGAGAGGTAGACCACATTATTAGACCAACCACCATAGCTGGAATGCAAGGAAGAAAAACAGAGAAGCTTTCAGGAAGGCCAAGCCTTTCTTCAGGATTAAGTGATCCAACTCTTATCAATTTCTCAGTATCTTTGTTCCAGAGAAGTGCAGTGGTTGTGCTGGTTATAGCAGATAACCAGAGGCAAAAGGTTCTGGGCTTTATCTGCAGATTTATAACTGGGTTAATTCATCTTGTTGCCCTCTACAAATGGCTTTCATTCCTTGCTTGGGTTTCCTCATCTGTTCAGTCAGAAGAATATTTCCCTTCTTCAGAAGGGTTGGTCTCTTTTGGAAATGATCTGTTCTTTCCCTAAGGTGCATTTATTGAAAAATCTCTCAACACAGCATTCATAGTTCCAGTCTCGCCAAAGTCTCATGCAATGACAGCCTTAATTTGTCTTTCAAATGCTCTCTGATATAAGAAATGCTGTTTTGACACTGAAAATTCAAGAGAAGCAAAGCAAATTGTAGTGGTTTTGTCTATCTATTGCTTATTACTGTAAGTTCTCAACGCTCTCTGTTCAAAGTTCTCAACCTTTTTCAGGTTGAACCATCACCCTCTCTTCATATACAAGGAAATTAAGACACACAGAAGGCACTTGTCACATAATAGTACTTACTAAAGTAATTCAACATAAAAGTAAATGAAAGTCAAAGCCTTATCCCCATTTATTGACTGTGAAACCAAATCTAACTTATTATAAAGCCGTGGAAGGGTGCTTCAACTTTGCAAAGACATCTCAGTGAAGACTTCAGTTCAGCAAAACACTGGGCACGTAAGCCTCAGTGCAGATCAAGGATTCAGAAGTGCAAATATAACATCACTAAAACCTAAAAAATAGCTCAAAAGAGAGCAGGACAAGAGATGGGAACTGGAGAGAGAATTTTTGCCAGAGAAACTGCAAACAAGAAGCCCTGTACCACAGAACCTGAATTTCTGATATGGGCCAGAATGGGCTTGTGAGCACTGCATCCACAGCCCAAAGGGCCAATGGGAGCAAGGTGCTCAGTAAATGAAACAACATGTATTTTATGGAACTTATGCAACAGCTTATTGAACAGCTCCTTCTGAAACAATGGTAATTACACACCTTCTGTGTTATCTTTGGATAACGCTGTAATTAGTATGTGTCATCACTTTAGCCATGATTAAAATAATTACCGTAAAAAGTCCCTTGCATTTACTGCTCCCGTTTCCAAACACGTACAGGACATTTTTTTAATTTTTTTTTTTAAAGTCTAATTGCTTTCTCTACTCACATCTCAACACCATTTCCCCATCCACCTACCACTTCATGCAGTCATCTGATGTTGTACCAAAATTTGAATGTGTGTGAAATACTTACAGCTCTTCCAAGTACGGAAAGTTCTTGAATGCATCCTCTGGTAGCCTTGTGATGTTATTCATGCTGATATCTCTGGAGAAGAAGAAATACAGATTTATCAATAAACAGCAAAAGATTTGTACACTTTAGGAAAAGGAGAAGAAAAAGGAAGCCTAATCAGATGGTATAACAGCAAAAAATAAAAATATTCTAGTGTTACACAGTAATATCTCCTGCTAGAAATTTGCAGGCTAACCTTTCAAAGCACAGTAAGCTGAGAATCCAGTTGCAGCAAAGACCTCTACACTGAAAAGCTGATAAAAACGTTTTCTGACACCTCTAAGCAAAACAAACTCCTGTGAAACTACAGGGTGTAGTTCCATGCCTGTATGGAAGAGGCTCTAAGGTACTGTTACTCCCAGCACTAATTTTTACTAACTTACACATGCATACAATTTTGACACAGATAATTAAGACTGCTCTAAAACCACAGAATATAAAAAAATTCAAGAAAGAAAAAAAAAAAGATTGTGACCACCCACCACGCAAATTTTCATCCCACACTGTCTTTATAAAAAAAAAAACCCAACAACAAAAACCATGCACTGGGGCTTAATGAAGAGCTTCTGGCAAACACAACTTCTGGAACAACTGACAAGAATAGCAGAAACATGTCCTAGCTCTACCACAGCCATTTTTTTCCTACAAAACCTATAGAAGTCCTTGAGGTAATAGTTTTAAGCAGATTTCATTCTCAGTCCGTGAGCAGAGACAGGCCAGCAGCAAGTGCTTACACGATAGGTATGCAGACCTGCTCAGCTCTTTTCTTTACGAAGGAGCAGTAAGTGGCAAACTTGGTGCCATCACCTCAGCTCACACCTACGCAACCATCGCAGATAATCCAGTCCTAAAGCAAGTTATTACTCAATGCGAGTAAAAGTAGCACAAAAACAATTCCGTTTGATAATTAATAAATGCCTAACAGTTCATTACATAATCCAAGTTCTTACTTTCCATTTGGTTACTGCCTTTTTTTTTTTTATGTAGTTTAATGAGCAATTCAGTGAGAATCCTTAGCAGAGCCCTCCCAGCTTCCTTCTGCTTGCTATCTTCCACATGTTCTCCAGCATCTGTGTACCACCTCCCCACATCTTTTGGGTAAAAAGCAAACAAACAAAACAAAACCAATCTCTTTCATATCACTGACAGTCAACAAGTACCACTGAAACTCCTGCATGAAGATTTGATGGGCTGGTAACTGTATGCAGGACAGCAAATTTTGTTTGTCACCTAAAACTCTTGACCTCAGAATTAAGTACCAGCCCTTGCTTACGGCTGGAGCAGCTGTTCTTAGCCCATCCATAGGAACCACAATTTTTCAAGCACCTGCCTCCACTGGAGTTATCACTTCTTCTGATAGGGGAGAGAAAGGTCTATTCAGACTCTTCCTCCTATTCCGGAAAGGACAAATCCCTGAAGAGCTATTTTGTAGCAGCAAAAACAACTCCCTTGAGAAATTAAAAGGTGTCACGTTCAGAGTATCTTCCATGACTTCCACTCATGACAGGACTCTGTGCGGACCTCAGGAGGTTCCCAGTCAGGCCCCTGAAGAGATCAAGGAGCAGGCAGAGGGGTTGGTGCCACTTCTGATGAAATGGTGGCCCAGGGCATATGTGTCTTCCTTCATACTGTGACAAACCTAATGCCACGTCAGTACCATATGACCTACGTAGTTAGCAGCAGCTCACTAAACCACTTTCTGCAAGAACACCCATGTTACTCCTCCAGTTGCCAGACTGTCCTACATGGCTCACTAAAAAAAAGCATCCTTATTTATCATGACAACAGAATGCACTGTATGAAAATAATCCCCATAGTCACTGGGAAAAAAATATTTTTTTTGCCCACAGCAGCTGACAATGTCAAAGGATGTCAGTGAACTTACATTAAGATTAACAAGTAACAGGCGACTGGTCTGCTGCCCCTGACCAAGCAGGACAGGCCCCCACCCACCACCAACCTCAACACTGAACTCAAATCTAGGTGCAACTGTTTCTTCAAACTAACTGTTTAGTAAGTAGCAGGCCAGAACTTCATTCCTCGTGCCTCAGCATAAACTCAGAGAGCCATTCCGCAGCAGCTGTTAAGAGTGTACTAACATAACTCAAAAGCAGTAGAGATCAAAATAAGGTTCGGCACATACAAAACAAACCCAATTTGAGAGAAACCCAAGAAAATCCTCTGTGGCACAACAGACTCCTTCACTAAGCTCCAGAAGGAGCTGAACTGGAAATGATTTATTCCTGAACTGAACAGCCCGCGTGCTTTAAGAAGTGCTTTGTCTCTCAGCAGCAGCTTGGGTACCCTGAGATGCTGCAGTTGCTGCAGGGGCCGTTTTTCTTCTTGTGCAGGAAAGTAAATAGAAGTATCAGATACATGAATCGTCAGCTGTCTGCTCCGCAGGAGACTGCGACTTTTCTTCCCCCCACCCCCCTTGCACATTTTTCAAATTGTCAGGAATGCACACGTTTCCCACAGCCAGGAGAGTCCTCTCCTTTCCAGAGGACTACGTTCCCCTTTCCAGTATCAACTGGGAAACATTTGTGAATAAGGCAGAAGGGTTAGAAGGGAGTGGATGAACGAATCCTAAGAAATAGTAACCTGTGCAAGAAAATCACAGCTCTCTCAAAAGACCATCCAGAAGACACCCTGTTATCACATGCACCATCTTAAAAGGTGGTAGTAAAACCAAGTCAACAGTATACAGCATCAGAAAGCACTTCATGAACGGCTATATATCAATTGGTCAAGGATTTGGACTGCAACCACATTTGTTGCACTACGTGAGAGCTCTTCAGGACAGAAGAAATATGAAATCACATCCATCTGAAAGCAATGGTCTTGAAGTTTCCAGAGCTATAAATGCCTGATTTTCAGAAGTGTCCTATGCAATCCTAAATTATGTCCATGGAAACCCTGCAGACATACAGCACAGCTGATATCCAAACTCTACATAAATTCAGCTTTATCTGGCATCTGAAATCAGCTAAGAATGTTTTCTGCCCTGTAGCTCCAAGTGTTAGCATCTACAATTCTAATGTGGGAAATAGACTCTTTGGATGTAAGCAAGAAACAGAACTACTTCATAATGAAGCTGTGAGAAGCATCAATACCTATGAATTGTACTGAAATTTCTTTGCTGTGAAACTAACAAAGTAAGGCACAAAGACACACATTTAAATTCTGGTTTTAGCATTATCATGTGAACTGCCTATCATGAAGTCTAGCTAAAAAGATGGAATTATAACAAACTTTCTGTATTTGCCTTCATTACATGTGATACTAACTCTTATTCCATAAATGAGTCAATAAGCTTTATGGCACTGATTAGCTGACTTTGGGGAACTTTAAAGCACAGACTTTCAAAGTTTCTTAATGATCACTGTACAAGCTTTAAAGCAATTTCTGTTTCATTACAAACATTATGTAAAAGCAGTTCTGGGGGCTCCAGAAATCACAACCTGATTGCCAATGTCTCACTAATCAACAGACTTGGGGAGATGACACTTTGAAAAATGCAGCCAATTTCAAAGGGAAACCCCACAAATAATTGTAGAAAACGGCATCAGACACTTGTTCCTTTTTTTTTTATATATATATATATTCACATGTATATAATTCTAAAATTTTCTTTTCATTTCACTCTACAGAATATGCTCAAAGAATCAGTTAATGTGCACTATTTGGTGGTAATAAAATACTACATAGCTTATGAGCTTCAATGGAAGAATTTACAAACGATATTAGCAAACACCCATATAGCTAAATTTACTTAGTAAATCCACTCTAAAGCATTTGCCCGGTTAATTTGGAAGATATTTTTAATAACACATGCTTTATAGAAGACTCTCAACAAAAACGGACTAACACTAGGTAGTATGACAAAACCACTGCCCAAAACAAAAACAGCCCTTACCAAGTTCCTAGTGCTTTTATTTTAGAAAATACTCATTTTAATATTCCTACAATTTCAAAACCCACATCAGTCTATGCAGAATCAAAGAGGCTGTCCATGTAATAAAAATAAAGTATTAGTACAGGCCTTGGATATGTCAAAGAAATCCCAACTGCGAAGGTTCCCTACTCCACTTATTCCTCTTCTAGAAAGACCTCAGGCCTATGAGGCCAGAGCTCATTTAAGGTCCCAATATATAAAAAGAACTTCTAAGAATGAACAAAACTAACACCTAATAGTACTTTCCCAACCTCTGACAGTTTCCACAGGAATAATGCCATCACACAACAGAAGGATCACGTCAGCAGTTGCTTAATGCCCCATTTCAGCAGGACTACGCTGAGACCCCCATTCTGGATTGAGCTATCACATCCAGATGTACATCCCCTTAAAACAGCACAACACCTACAAACCTTTCGATTGCCACAAAAAACCCCACCCAAATCCCATCACTTCACAGAATGATCTGTCAGCCCCAACAACCTCCAGCTCTGTCCTGAAATTCAACTCATCCCCCATGCTTATATTTGGGATGTTTTCCCTGTGAAGCACACAACAGACACAACAGCTTTAAGAAGGAAAAGATGAAGACAGGAATGCCATGGATTTACACTATAGATTTCTCAGGAAAACGAATGAGAAGCCAGGGTAGACCTGCACCTTTCAGCAGCTGGCCATTAATCAGGCTTATCTGTACTAAGCAGCAAGGCTAAATCTTCACTCACTAACCAACTTCAAGCAAGGCAGGTCAGGGCATGATAGGGCAAGGAGCTGGCATCGAAACTGAAATGATGAGCAGCCAAAGGTGGTAACCTTTTAGCAAGAGGAGGCTGCATCTTGAGGATAACAAGAATCACAGACTTATAGTTACAATTTGTTTCACCATTTCAGGTAGGAGATATGTTAATGCCAGAATATCATCACAACCATGCTCCCTCCTACAGTGCTACTGCTGCCCTGGCTGCAGTTTTGAACGATAAATAAGGCTCTTTCAGTCAGAAATGCTGTCCTTCTTCCAGGAAGGTGCTACAGAAAAGAAAAAATAATAATAAATGAACAAGAAAAAGCAAAAACACCAACAACAACAAACACTAAAACAATTAGCTTGAAGAAACCTACTGAAAATGTTATTTCATCATTCCAGGTACTACAGAGACTAATTTTTACAGGTCAAAGGTGAAAAATGAAGTCAGTGTACTCCAGCCATCATTTACTGTCTTCATGCTGCTCCAGTAAATCCTTCACGTTATTCCAAGAACTTCTTTAATCCCTGATTCCAGCCTAGTTTACTAAAGTCCTCTGCTTTCACCTAACACAGAAACACTGCGAAGTTTTTACAAATCCTTGCACCTATACTAAACCAGCAAGGACACTAAAAATTAAAAAAAAAAAATCCTTCTGTTGAAAATAGGCATAGAATGAGACTGGGAAGAGGAAAGCACCTTTGCTGGAGATGGTAAAAACCCACAGCATCACACCAGCTCTCTGCGTAAAGCAGGAGATTTAAGCTATTCAAAGTAAACAGCAGTGGAGATTTCACAAACCTGAACTAGAGAATACAATGTGCTTCAACTTTTTTATTACAACCCTTCTGTGCAAGAATTCCAGTTCCTGATGGAATGTTTTGGTTGTTTGGGTTTTTTTTAGGGATTCTACCACAAAGTCAAAACTATTTCTTATCTTGAATGGCAATTTATTAATCTCTCACATATTAAAACCAAACCAAAACAAAAAAACCCTCTTATCTTTAGGAAGGGGCTTCAGTCACAGCTTTCATCAGTGTTATCATGCAACAGACACTTAAAAACACCCAGGATGTTACAGCATCTCCTGCAGGGCACAGACAGCTTCCTCTCTCATTTTCAAGTATTCCCTCCACCATAAAACAGCCTGATCCTTCTTAGATTTATCCTAAACATCCTTCTTACCAATTACCAAAGTAAGATTCTGGTTTGAAAAGCCAGCTGACTTAGAGATGATGGAAATGGAGGAGGGGGGACAATAGTTCTTGCGTGAGAAGAAAAGCTACAACCAAGAGGGACCACAAAACGAGAAACACAGACTTCCTGCAGAGGCTGCAGAAGGACAGGCAAAAATGATCAATAAATTATCCCAAGATAGAAGCAGAGAATGAAAGCTAACAACCCACAGTAACTGATGGGCATGGAAAAGGAAAACCACACCGATCTCAGGACAAGAGATATTTAACTGCAACAGCCTTTGGGTTTGGGGTTTTTTTTTGACAGTATCTACCATTCTTCCGTAGAACTCCTCACTCAGAAAGCAGGCATATTTTAGGTAAAGAGACCTTCCTCGCTCCCTAGCTCTGGTGTGCTGATACATCTCCTAAAACTCACAGGAAATGTCAGTGCTACATCTTCTACCCTGCACTGCAGCCTCTGCTACCAACATTTAGATCTGCACTGAACTAGGGGCTCCTGGACCTTCTCACCACATTCACGCACATTAGATGTGCTAATGACCTAAAGTACACCACTTGGTAAAAAGCAATTTTAAGCAGGAAAAATGTAAAATATCTAGCTCCAGTAAAGGAAAATTAGCTCTCGGACAAACCCAATCGAGACTGCCTACTTACAAAGCAAAAATCAAAGCAATCCCATGCACTTCTTTAATACCCAACTATCCCTACCCCACTGGCTCTCCTAGAACTTTTATCTTTTGTGAAGTTTAGAAGGGAAGGAGGAAGAAGGAAAGATAGAGCGGGAGAGAGAGGAGTGTTCGTTGAAGGAAAGAAGATCATGTTTCAACAAGGCACCTCTAAAATCCTATAAAATACTCCCTCTGAGCAAGCTTAACCTGTTTGCTGATAGATAATACCATGTAATACTGTAGGCTCCATTCAGTCTTTTCCAAGGTCTGCGCCCTCTGCCACTTAGTTATTTAATTATAACACTTACAAAATGATTTAGGCAGAGCTATCTATATTTGAATAAAGCCCTCCTACCTACTTGTACAAAATCATTAGGTAAAAGGTCTTCATCTTATGGAAAATTCCCCAGGTAGTAACCCTGATCCAGCTTTAGTAGTACTAAGAAAAGCTGGAGCTATTAGTATTTATAGAAACTAGATGAAATAAGCCAGGTTACTGCAAATGCAAGTCAGCCTGATGCTGGAAAATAACTCGGTAACAATTAGCTACCCCTTACCACTGTTGATAAGTGGGTTATCTCCTGATCAAGTTAACATTGGTGAAGATCAACAAGAGAAAGCAACAGACCTTTCCCCTAGTGTACCAGGCCCACAGGTTTGCCGATTATCTAAAGAAAAAAAAAGAAAAGAAAAAGAAAAGAAAAAGAACAGAGGCACTACGAATTCAGTCCAGGTCACATGGCCCTTAACCATGAGAATTGCCTAGGGAGAGGCAGAGGAAGGAGGAATCAGGGAAGCTCAAGGTTAGACCTGTTGAAGTTGTATTGTGGTGCTGTGCTCTTGAAGAAACCCATTCGATGCTGAACTCCTTGTAGGAACACACATGATGAAAAACAATGTGATTTTCAACAAAATCAGACACCTCAGCAGCCAGTCCCAAGGGAGAGGAGGAGCTCAACTACTTTGCCATTCAGCCAGGATGAACATAAACCCCTCGGAAGGATGGAGTAAATGAGTTTGCATTAGCACTGTCCCATGTCTTAATTGTATTCGGTATGCAATGAAAGCATAGGAAACCTAGGGCATCAGCAAGGGAATTCTAATTAAATTAATTCAATTAAAAGAAAAAAAGTTGTTTGTTTTGTTTTATTGCATCTTTCGGATAACAAGAAGCAAACAATTCTCCTCCATAAGCACCACCACAACTACTGCTTTGAATAGTAACTGCCTACACTGAGAATCCAACAAGGGCAGCTAAAATTCATGGATATATTTTACTTGCAGACATGCCAACCCCAATAGCTAGAAATCATGAACAGGAGGCAAACAAACATCAGGCAAAGGAAAGACGATGTTTACAGAGAAGCCAACACTCAAAGTGTTTGAGCTTGCAGTGGTGTTTGAATTGGAAAAAAAAACCCATTTAAGTAACACTCTGAGCAATTAATTTCTTACCTTTTATATACTACCTACATCTATTATTGTAAGGTTTGGCTACCTCAGCCAATACTGTTAGCTCATTTCCACATGGTAATAGCACACTGATGCTCCAGTACACTGGACTGGCATTGCGTTTAAAATTCTCCCCATTTCTGACAGGGTCTGTACAACTACCAGTGCCCATCTCTCAGCAAGAAGGGCTTGGCTTGAGGGCACCTCTGGGGATGTGCCAACAGCCAGGACTCTGCAATGTTAACTATCCCATGCCCTCCAATCCTTACTGCCACGGCCCAACCCATTCTTCTCCTTCTGATCTTCATCTGCTACTCCTTTGAACACAGACAAAGCTGTTAATGACGAAAATAAACCGGAAGATTTTAAGTAAATTAAATCAATTTTTGCATTAACGTAGATTTTTCTCGAAATTCCATCTCTCCCCAACAATCTCAAGTATCATCCTACTGCCTCTGACACAGCCACAGAGACCTCTAACACTTAAAAAGCACAGAAACCTGTTCTGTATTCACAGCCCATTTTGCAGGCATAAAAAGCCTATCAGCCAGGTTATTTTTTTATTTATGAGCACGCTTCCTATTCCACTTCTTCTAGGAAGCATTCTTGTAAGAAAGGAAATATCCAAATACTTAAAGCCTTAGTCAACATCTGCTGTGACTGGCTAAATGAGACACAGGCTGCATTCCCACCCAGCAAATCCACTGCCATTTCCTAAGTACCCTTCGCTATCTCTCTAATGAGCACCACGTCTTATCATCTGTTATTTGTATTGCAACAAGAAGCTAAGGGCCCTAGTTCAACATGTCAGCGTGATTGGCGCTGTACAAACACCAAGTTGGAGACACTCCTTTTACCTAGAAGGGTTTGCTGCTTAAATGGACAAGACAAACAGCACGGGAGGAAAAAGGCAAGCAGAGGTGAAGTGAGTGGCCCAAAATCACCAGCAGAGCCTGGAGCTCCCTCCAGTTGCCCAGTGCTGCTCTCATGTGCTGTGCTCAGCTACTACCCACCATGTCTCCTTTTCAAAACAAATTAATTACCCTTACTGTCAAACAAACAAAAAAAAAAGGACATCTCATTTGCTAGATGTGTAGGTTCGTTCCATTTGGTAGCAGTAGAAAGAAATGACCTGCCAACAGCTATGCAAGGAGCTTATATGCAATGTTTCCATCCACTTTTCTGTGGCTCAAACTAAGGGGAACATTTGTATGACCACTCACTTTGGGCAATGAGGCAATCACCACCAACCCTGGCCATTAGTCATACAAAACAGAAAAAAAGCATACAAATCCTGTTGATTCCAGTAAGCTTTTAGCATTTTGCTCAAGCAGGATCTACAAGATTTTCACTGACACCCACAGAAAGGCTGAAAAATGTTAGGCAGGTCTGTTCCTGCAAAAGCAGGAACATCCCCCTCTTTCTCCCACCATACTTCTAAGTTATTTCTCCTGCCTCCTCCTTCCCATGTCACATCAACCTGTTGTTTTTTGGGTTGTTTTTTTCAACGTGATGTCTTAGCTTTCTTTCAGACACAGTAACTAGCTCTAATGTACCCTATTCATGTGCCAATCAAGCCATCATCGAGATCTTAAGAGAGAACAATACATGTATGCAAAGCCCTATTTTGAAATGGCATTTGAGTCACTGCAGGCCAGCCATTAAGCAATCACACATACAGTTAATGGCCTATGTTGACACATGGTGGGGAATTAACCCAGAAAAAAAAATTCCACTGCATTATTATGAAAGGGATCATATCCTGGAATAGGAATATAGCACACGTTAACATGCTCGTGGGTTAATTTTTAAGAGCTACAGGTTGGGTGCAGCTCACGGGCTGAAGGAAGGGTGGATTGTTAGCTGGAGGAGGAAACACAATGTCTTGCAGTGCAGGAGTATTTCCATTACACAGTTAGAGATTATTTATTGCAAAAAGGAAAATTCTGCATTATTCACTGTTTTCTAATTATTTACTCTCTGGAATAGAGTAATGCCAGAGAATTGAGAAAAAAAAAAAAAAGGTCAGTCTGAGAGTCTGGCAGCCACGTCAGTCAAGCATTCTGAGGGCAAGGCTGTGCTGAGACACTCCTCCTATACCTAAGAGGATCCATCACAAAATGAGAAGAGCCAACCTGTGCAAGACCCTGAAAAATCCTATGGACAAAGCCAAGTGGGAACTCAGATCATTCACGTCCTTGATCTGTAACCAGCCTCCTATATCCTGCTCCCGTCCAGCCTCCCCGTAGGGAAGTTCTCAGCATGGTTACATCACAACTACCCTTTAACTTGAAAGTTTAAAAACAAAAACAAAAAAAAACAACCCCATGGTTATCCAAGACTCCAAGATTAACTACAGATTAAACTGTCAGAAAAGTCACTAATTATTTGGTGATAACCACCTTGGATTCACAACCACTTGAGGTAACAGACTTCAGGAGAGCAGCAGAGCAGCTAAAATCTCCAAGGCACAACAGTTTTTCAAAAGATCACTGCAAAGTCTCTTGGCCAGGCAGACACATCGTACCCTGCAACCAGCACAGCAGCTGAGAGGGATCAAATCTAAGCAATGTAATCATTTTATGCTGAGTGGGTGTCCTCTGCAGTTTATCCAGCTTGTCACCCATCTCCAGCCAGCACAGCTCAGGCTATGCACAAAGCCAAAGCAAGTTGTAAACCCACTGGTGAAGGCTTTGGGTCCAAGTGGTCAAAATGTTGTCCTCCTATTAGCAACACTTTTGTATTTCACTGACACTTCTTCCAGATACAGAAAACTGTGAGGAATAATTTAATGCCTTCATGTCATTTAACAACAGTCACAGTAAACCGGCTGGAACAACAACTTGCCAGGTAAGGGGCTTGAACCTGGGATCATCTGAGCCCAGAACACGTGCACTAAACCATCCATTATAACCATCATTTTTGGCAAGACTTGGGATTATTTGTAAAAACCAGTAAAGTTAAGGAGGACTTCCTATCTTTTAATCCACAGGTCTCCACACACAAAGGAAAAGCAGAATGTAGCAACAGATTACATGCTCAAGGCTTCAGCCTGCTACAGCATCTGTGTGTTTGCACAAGGTGTTTCCTTTCTGATCAAGGAAATTGTCTTATATTCCCCATTGCTTTCCACCTGGAACTGTTCCCTGTGGAACTCTTTACAGGCAGCATTCTGTAATCAGATTATTATAATAACCTGGATTGAAACAAAAATCATTTCTAGGGTTTGGCTATGTTTTGTTGGGTTGGTTTTTTTCAAGCAGGTGGGGTTAGTTGTTTTCTATGTAGCATGGCCTCTGACAGAGCTCTACCAGCACAACTGTGGAGCAGCAGATTCCTTTGGTAGTAGGAGAGAGGAAAGGTACTGAAGAGGAGACGGTGGGAACTTCACACTAAAAGAAAACTTAACAGAAATAAATCTGCAATTAAATCAAAACCAAATTCCCTAAAGGAGTTTTACAGAAAGGCATTTGTCACGTTTTAAGTAAAACAGTGTGTTGGCAATCAGGTTAAAATAGGACAGTATTGCCAGTTGCAACAATTGTCCTTTCCCATCACGGAGTCCTACTGAACCATCAACCACCAGGGTAACTGTGTCATTTCTAAATGACTCCTAACTCATTAAAGAAAAATCAAAGTTAAGTCAGCCCCAGGTTAGACACATATTCGAGTTTAAATGTAAAGTTCATATTGCTAAACCCACCACAGACACTTCATGCATGATCAAGCCAAGGTTTGTTCACTACTATTGCGGAAGTTCTCAAGCATTTTTTCCTTATCAAAAACTTGTGTGAACTACCATTGCTGGAGCACTAGGAACATCACCAAACTATGTAATCTAACCAGTTTAATGAGATCTGTGTGTCCCCCGCCTCCAGTCTCAGGTCCCTGCTGCAAAACCACAAACACCTACAAGGCACGTTTTGTTCCATTTAACAGCTTCAAGGGCAATTCCATAAAACTTAAACCGCCTCAACAGGAGGGTAGGGAGCCACGCTCACCCTTTGGACTCCAAGGGCAACACATCTCTCTCCACCTAGCAACACAGTATTTACTATAACAAACATTTCACACCAGAACCTCCCTGTTAAAACTACGGACACAGACCCACTGAGGTTCTTTGCCCCAGCAGAGACTCATTTTGTGAGTCTGGACACCTTGCTTCCCCTTCCCAAGCCCAGGTTCAAAGGAGAAGAATCTTTACTGCATCTCCATGAGGAAGGGGGAGCACAAAGCTACCAATGGTTCTGAGCTGGCCAGACAGAGCCCAGCACTTAAATCTGTTTACACTAATAGAAAAGCAATGCTGTCATTACACACATACATTCATCTAAAAATCTCCTGTTGCATTTGCACTCTGTGTTTTTGCTCTGTTGTGAAAAGAGAATTTCTTAAAAATGCCAACTTCAGTAACCAAGTACTCTGAATCTTACATTTCCTTCTGTTTTATTTTGGTCTCCTCGTCTGCCCCACCCAATGTTTAGAAAGCAACCTGAGCTTCAAAAGTCTGGGCAAGCCCTACATTTTTAGAAGGCTAAAAAGAAAAAAGAAAAACACAACTGATGTATGAACATGGTCACCGATACAAAGCAGCCAGAAGACAAAATGTGTACATCTCTATCAGTCCAAACCTATACACAACAGCTTTAGCATTTAAGGATTTTTTTTTTAAATTACATATTAACACGTAACTTGGATGTAACCAAAACCTATTTCTGGCAATAAAAACAAAAAATCCTTTTTCTGCAATACGGTGCTATAATTATCTTTGTACTGTGGGAAAACTAAAAGCACAGTACAGCTTTCTAGTGTCAAAATAGATTTCATGGCAGCACCTGGAATGGCCTTTATAGAACCAAACCTGTATTTAAGTCGCAATTTTCAAGGCATCTTAAAGCAGCTGACAAAGCATGAGAAGGTTTGATAAGATGCAAGACTCAGGTTTCAGAAATTCTTGATTGTCATTGCGCAGTTCATTTCCACTGTATGGCATTTGAAGGATTCAAGTCTGCCTGAAGCCTTCTGAAGCCTCTCTCCCGGCAGTGCTGGTGGCTGCTAACCTACAGCACTTGAGGCACCTTCAACACAAGGTGAAGCAAGGGCTGCTGCCTTTTGACAAGATGTGTCCTTAAACACAAGTATCCAGACAGCCCTGATAGCTTTGGGCGAGCTTTTGAGTTACACTGGTTTCAGTTACATTCTCTCTCTGGTTTATTCGAGATGGATGCCCAAGTCCCTTACGCACATGGAGACACAGGTTGAGCATCCACCTTACCTTCCAGTGAACCTTAAGACACAAATTGAAGCCCAAAATGTCTTGCAGGACACTCAGAGAAGAGTTGCACGTTCAGCTTCTACTTCAACAGTACAGGACTGAACAAGGGACATCAAGGAAGTATTTCAAACTCATTTATTTCTTCTTGTATAATGAAGGTATCAGGAATTTTCTCATTCTAATCTGACTTATCACAGAGCTAATTACTTCATTTCAAGAAGCAAAACTTCCTCTACACCTTGTGAAAAGGCACAACTCTTTCCTCAGTGGTCAGAGTTGTCTAGCTATTAGTCCCCACCTCCCAGCCAGCATTTGCTGTCATCTTAAAGCAGTGTAATATTCAGTTAAGGATACAGAGCAACAGCAACATCTGTGGCATGCACCCACATAACAGTGGGTTTTCTCACCCTAAGTCTGCAGCAATAAGATAGTCAGTGGCAGGAGCATTTGGGGAGGGGGAAAGAAGGAGCAAAGGAAAAAGGACACAGCATTACTCCATTGCTTTCCAAATTGGGTCACCAACCTCTATCCCAAAAAGTGGACAGATACTCCTACTTCTGCAAGTACCAACCCTCAAAGCCTTGTCCCTCAGCCTCTTCAGTGACACAGCAGGGTCTCACCACCTGGAGACCTCCTTTTGCTGGAACATCAGCTTATGGGATGTTGCTTCCCCAAGAGTCATGCTGGTTTACCCCTCTGACAGGTGATCAGGCCCCCATGCCCAGGAGACAGTCTCCACTGTCACTGCCAATGCATCTGCCAGCGTTGTGTAGGCAACTTCACAGCACTGTGCACATACACATCTCTCACTCTTGGGAACCTGGCAGAGGTACAGCCCCACTGCTGACAACAGCCAGCGGGCAACAAGTGCCCACGGAGCCCCATCCTCTAATGGTTCAGAAGCCTCAAGCAAGGCTGTGTGCACCATCCTAAGCTCATGGAGGCACAATTAACTTCAGTCAACGAGGACTGGCAATATAGTGGCAATGTAGAGCAGTCACATCTGCTGTGTAAAAAAAAAAAATAAATAAATCTGTAAAGGTAAATAATCAGTCTGGATGAAGAGAAAACAACTGCAAGCAAAAAAACTCCTCTTTATGCATCAAGATATGGAGGAATGTCCTCCTAGAGCTTCCACCTCCAAAGATCAGAGCACAAAAGGCAGACTCTCCTCCTTTCACCTGAAGGAGAAAGTCACATAAGACAAGAACACTGTCTTTTTCCTCGCCCCCCTTTTTTTTCTCCCAATACTACTTAGATGAACTATGTCCAAATGCAAATTCTACCCAGCTCCACAAAGAGGCCACCACAAGCGACCTACCACAGCCACCAACAGCAGGCCTCCTGAGCAGCTAACATGCCGAGAGATCTCTCAGTGTAACACACTAATATGGATCAACTCTGACAAAGACATTCCTTATTCAAAATCTTCCCTAAACAGGAGGAAACCTCCATAATCAAAACAGTCGGTGAACCTGGTTCTTCATGAACCAAGTCTTCCCACCTATTTAAACTACAACTAGAGGTTCAAACAAAGAAACTCCACGGGGAAAGCAATACATTTTGAATTACAAAAGCAAGAATTGTAGGAAAAGATTTTATAACATATGGGACTACCTGGTAAGAGATGTGGGAGAAGGGGTGGCAAGTTTCAGGCACAGATTCTGAGGTCCCTGATGGCATGCAGATGTGTATTTTGCCACCGTAGGAGTTCCTGTTAACCTGCAGAGGTTATCCCTCCATCACCAGAGCACACAAAGAAGGCAGCACAGTCTGAGCTGGCAGCCCTAAGAGGGTTAATGCACACTGCACAGCAATTAGAAAACCCCTAGAGTTAAAATTAACTGCAACTGCAAAGAAAAAAGAAAATGAGAAGAAAAAAAAACAACAAAAAAAACCCAAGCAAAAATGCAAACCTCCTCTCTCTCAGAGAAAAAGCTGAGTACAGTTAGCGTGGGGAATCCAGCCCTCTACACATTCCCATTCCACGCCAACATATTCACAGTAGTTTTCAATAAACATCTACACAAGTCACTGGAGGGGAGGGGGGAAATCTGTTTTCTTTCATACAATTCCACAAAAATAACTGTCATCACAACCATCCTTGTAGCAGAAAAGTCCATATTTGCCTGCAGTGAAATCCGTCTGCAGCTGCCCTGTGGAAAAGACAGCCAATAATTGGCTTCTTTCACCTCTGTTAACCACGAACAAAAGTGTCATTCAGCTCCCAAATGGACAGAAGGCACCAATGGATGGTCAGCTCGCTGAGCCAATGGGCTGGAATAACAATAACCCTGTAGCATTTTCTTTTTCCTTTTGTTTAGTCTTTCAAAGCCCTTAATTAAGACCCTCACAAAGCACCCCTACAGGCTTCTTTCAATGAGGCATTACACGCCTGTTTTCTTGTATTTAAGGAAGAAAAGTAACAGGGATTTCTGAAACACATTAAGCAGTACACACAATTTCCATGTATTCACAACTGAACTACTGTTACATTTTAGCTTTTAAATATTATTGTCAATAAAAAGCAGCTCAAGATTACTGCGCCCTCTCTTTGCTGCAACGAGAGGAAAAAAAAACAAAACAAAAAGAAAAAAAGCCAAAAAAGCCAGTCATAAATGTATAACCACAAGAGCTGGCCCAAACCCATGGCGAGGCAGCAGCTCCCAGAAGAAAGGCAAGCGGAACGCGGCGTGTTGAGGAAACATCCCCGCGCACCCCGAAGCGGACAGCGCGGAAGGGAGCGGGCAGCGCGGGGAACTAATTTGTTGAGACTGCACATGACGCCCTGGCATTGTCTGCACGCCAGAGCTCACCACGGCTGTGGTACATACCCTGCTGGGTTCAGTGGCCTCACGTACCATTCACTATCTGCTTGCTTTTAATATACGTGAAGATAATCCGTGCTCCATTATTTATGACCCAACTGATGTAATACCAATGCCTGTGTATTAAACAGGACACTTGAGGACAACCTCTGCTTTCCAGCAGCACTGGCAGACTCTTCTTAACACGAAAGCTCTACAAACTTGCCATATTTGAGCAAACAGCAGCAGCTCTTTCCTTGAAGGACTTCTCCCCCAGCCACAAATAGGAAACAAAACAATTTTAAGAAAACACCACTGAAATATTGTCCTCGTAGGTGCAGGCTGCTTTGGGGAAACCCAGGCACCTAGTCCTTCTCCACTCCAGACCAGACTGAGCAGCAGGCCAACCAGTTTTCATGGGGAACCCAGGGCATGCGGTGAGGGGTGCAGGAACAGCTGGGGAGCACCAGGTTCACCCATCACCTAACAAAGCCATCACACAGGCAGTGACGTCCAACCCCTCACTCCATTCTCTTGTAAATGCCTTTATCCTGTGAAAGGGCATCTGGGCAGCTTCCTCACAGGGGACCAGCCCAGCAATAGAAGGTATGGCTAAAAAAATACCAGAACTATTAGCAGAGGGTTTTCTTCCATTAAAGAACTGGGCTGAGACTCTGCTAACACTCTCCCCTGCAAGAAAACGGGAATAGCCTTGTTACAACTGACAGAAACACCACACAACACAGAGACAGCACAGAACAAAGACAGTCTTATTACCAGTTTGAGTGAACAAGTAGTAGTTTAAAAATCCTCCTCTCTATGCTACCTACATATCCAGCAGGCATTCTTCAACAAGAACCACATTCTATGAAGACTGCATGTGTCCAGGCAAAATGCAGCGAGGTATAAATCAGCTTAGACCTTTATTTATTTATAAGTATACCAGTTAGCTGATTGTGTCTGTATTCATACAGTCAAGAAACTAACGTGCCTTTTGGGAACAGTAAAAGAGCATCAATAGTCAGTGAATTTGCTTTTCAAAAATCAGATTGCCTATTTAGGTCTTAAACACCAAAATGTCTTAGTCTTACCTTCCACCACTGAATTAAGCCCCCCCCCCAAATAAAACGTGACTATCACCTGTCTTACATAGTGTTCCTGTTTCCTTCTACTACAAGAAAATATGAAGTAACTATACTAAAGGATAAGAAAAACAACAGAAGAAAATGCCCGCGTGACTTGGTTTTGAAGGCCTAACTCCAAGCACACATTTTGGAACGCCTTTACCAGAACATGCTGTATCACTGACCTTGACAGCAATTCAACATCAATCAAGAAGGAGTTTGTTCTCAATTTCTGTTATATTATTGACAACTTCTGTGATAATTTAACACAGCATTGCAGGGGGGACTCCTCCACAGCAGCAAAGAGCGAGAAAAGTAACTTAAATTCTGAAAATGAGCATCAAATGTCATTCTAAGTGCAGCCAATGCATCCGCTACAATCTAAATTCATATTGTGCTGATGAAAATCTCACAAGAGTATCTGATACAACTGAAAACTCATGTGACATTATGCCACTGCAATACAATGTAAAAAAAGCAAAGCAAGACCCAGCCCCTCTCATGCTCCCCAAAGCCCAAGACAGTTCCACGTAGCACACAGAGATGGTAAGGTTTGCCTCTCGCAAGTTGCATGGCTCAGTATCCAGGATGGGGATATCAGTACCTGAACTGCTATGGTCTTGATAAAACAAACAAACAAACTCAAACACCCCCCAGAAAAGCAAACAATTCCCCATAAAAACCATCCAAACATCAGAGGCACTCGCCAGTGTGACTTTGTTGGTTACAAACAGGGTTCCAAACTGGACAGCTCTACTAACCCGTTTTATCAGTACATCTCTGGACTTCCAGATTCTTACCTAATGTAAATAAAAATAATAATCCTTCATTACTGCTGATCTAAGAATATCAGCCAGTAAAAAATAGCATATTTTCCAATTTTGAAAAGAAAACATATAGAAGCAAATGAAATCTTTCACAGAAATCCTCAGCCAAAAAAGCCCCAAAACCTAACAGACGTCAATTGCCAATATAAATATGAGGTCAAAGAAACACTTATTACTAGTAGTTTTCTTGAAAAGATTAAGTTCTCTCTTCAGTTTAGCTCTGTTTTCAGTATTTACATGCCTGTGCCTATTTAAAAGTGAGTAGATTTTAATCACTAAACTGTCAAGAAAAAAACCAAACCAGTGCACTTAACGCAAACAGAACATTGCAAGTATTTACATGAAAAACAAAGACCTACCACATTAACCATCCAGGCCACACTCTTAACAACAGAGATTAAGGCTTGTCAAGTTACATAGGATCAATTTTTTATATAAACACATCTAACGCATGTGTGATGGAAAAGCAAGCCACTGACAAAAGGCAACCAAGCAATCCACCTGTATTTCTAGCCTGCCTGTACAGAAATAGCACGTGTGTCTTGTCAGCAATATGCACTGTACACATCAACTCCAAGAAGAAAACTGGGCTTCTGAACCTCTGTGTCCCTTGCTTATCCACATAACAAACATAGGTTTATTTTCACTTCCTCACAGCTATCCTATAGGCAAGAAAATACATTCTACCTGCTCCCTGAAGGCCACCGGTCAGTGTAAATTGCTTTTTGATGTATGAACCTATGTTGCAGTGACGACAACTATAATGGATGCAAGGTGGACAAAGCCTGGGACCCCTCCCAAGCTCCATTAATAAAAAGATCTGGTTTTTCTCGTTCTCCCTTGTTCCAAAGAAGTCCGGTTTCTGCCTTTAAAGACTACGGGTTTTACTGAATCAGTAAACTGGGGCCAGTAAAACTTGTCATGCAGCTTGAAACCTGCCCTAATGTGGAGAGCTTACTGGTATTGACACCCTGTTTTCCCCATTACCAATTTAATTGTCTATTACCATCAACACATCAATTTTTCCTATCTATCACCAGCAAAACTATGAAGGTACTATAAAAAAAAATAAAATTAATCCCCTTAAAGTTGAGAGGATGAAAAAGTTTTTACTGAAACTGGCAAACCATATCTTCTTCTCATTTTTAACAGTAATACACCTATTAACACCACATTTAAGCTACCAGAAATGAAGTGGTGCTCTGCAGTCATAGTTGAGGGCCAAGCAATCCCACAATGGATCAGAGATTAGAGCTTTAAGAGACTACCTTAAAATAAAAGGTGAGAAAACATTTAAGACATGCTCACTTTTTGTTAGTGTTTAAACAAACATCAGGTTATAATGAAGCAGGCAGCATAATTTAAAAACATACATTGTTTTGTTGTGTTCAAAACAGATTTTTTTTTTCCACGTACATGAAGCCAGTCAATTTTACAAATATTTACTTACTATATAATTAATAGTAGAGTTAAATAATTATTCCATCTTAGTAAGAGCACTAAATATTCAGAGGTCCAGGACAAATGGAACCTTCTGCTACTTTTGATTATATTTACCACAAGATGGTTGCAATAATCTAAGGACTATTTACAGTAAACATGGCAGAGAAGGAAGCACCCCCCCATCCCTTTAACATATCAGACTGCATTTTGTAGAGCATACAGATTAATATAAATTACAGAAGACAAAGCTTTTAGAATTCTGTACCCACCCATTCCAAGTCACACCACATCTAACTACCATTGATCTAAACTACAAAGGATTGTAACAAATCATTTAGGCACTTTATTCCTGTTGGTCTTCACGATTCGTATTTTCTTTCCAGGACAGCATGAGGAGCAATCAGAAGGACAAACCTGAGAAATTTCCACAAAATTAAATATGTATTTCTGTGCTATCAGAGGAGCAATCAGTCTGGCAGCATTGCATCACATCCAGCTCCTAAGAAGTCATTCTCTTTTGACATTTAAATAGCATATGGCTAAACAACAGCTGCTGGTAGAAACAGTTCAATTAATGGATGTTATTTGCTAACTTCAATGTCATTTCCTTTTCACCTGTATCACTCCACTACAGCATCCAAGTGCAGTGTAAACTGGTGCTCTTCTGCTGAACTCATACCACCTTTAGTTAAGACAGAAATATTTAGAGCTTGCTAATTCAGTACATGTAGTAGTTGAGTTTCAGCAAACTGAAGCTTAACATGGCTATGTAAAAGGTCTAAATTATGTCTCCAAGACAGCTCCAGGCAATGCCTTGTTTGGAGTTGCTTACTAAGCAACTAGGTTTCTCCAAACAAACTAATGTGCAGAAGGGTAAAGGGCAGTGAAGGTAATTATTGGAAGGAAATCTCTCACTAGGCCAGAGAAGAATAATTAAGCTTGTGCATGTTAAATCACACAGGGGAAGTGAACACCGAAGTAATCGAGTGTAAGCGATAGCAAGACCTATCCGCAATCTTCTTGAAAGGAAATTAAGGCAGGGGGTAATCTAAAGCAGGATTGTTTAGGCAACACGACGGCCGTATCCCCACGCTTCACTCTCAGTTCTTTGTCTAAACGTACACATTTCCCCTCCACACACCCCCCCACAGCAGAGAAAGTGTTCAGTAACCCAGTAATTAAATGAGTCTGCTGAAACCTAAAGCAGTTAAACTGCATTCTGCAAGCCTGGATCCAACATAGTTTACTTATTGCTCATTAATCTCCCTGCAGATATCATCTTTTTAACAGTTAAAAAATGCTTAAAATATGACTGAGATTTTCAATGTTTAAAGATGCCTCTTTGGCTTCGACTGCCACGGTGTTTTGAGAACTGCCTTGTCTAAATGAACGCAACATATGGGAGTAAGTGTGATGAGTCTCTAGTCTAGTCCTTCCTCAAAAGCCTTGGGCTATTGTGTGAAAACTTAATGAAAGTCATTTGCACAGCTTTGAAAACCTAGTGAAGAAAAGCTGTAATAGAAACTCCTCCTTGCGAGCTCCTGAGTCGCATTTCTGGGGAGAAAAGCCCAAGCCCTCTGCAGTGAAGTACTGCTGCTGACTGCAAGAGAGCAGAACAGGGCTGGCTGCAGTTTTAACCACACCTGCTCTTGGCTGTTACCTGCTGAAACTTCTTGGATGATCTGCATGTATTCTCTGAAAAATCTACTATGTGCTAACTCCTTTTAAAATATAAAGCAAATACAGAGCAATGCTCCGTGTTTCTAACATCCTATGCTCTTTGGGGAGATCTAAACCAAAGAGAGACTACTTCATAGCGACAGGTTAAGAAGCAATCCCATTTAAGGCCAACGCTTGTGTGTTTGACTCCAGAAGGAGAGAAGCAAAATGTATCATGCAGACAGATTTTAAGGCTTTCCCAATAATTCTGCAGACAGGAATTGGTAAGAGATCTGCTCTCAGCCTCCAAAGAAGGCTCTGCTAGCACGGTTCTGAGAGGACCCTTCTGCTTCCATTACCAAACTTCAGAACTTTACAACTTGGCTCTTAATCCTTTTAGCAAAGCCTTCAGATTCACTTCCAAAGTTGGATATCTCTACATACCAACACATTTCCACTGATGTACAACAGAGCTAAAGAGCACAGTGTCCAGGCAGGGAAACTGAACCCCTACCATGTGCGAGGCTCGAACTGTACTGCAGACAGAGGCAAAGCTCAACGCTTTTTCTTTTGTTAAACCCGAGATGCAAAGGACTGCTGTGATACTGGAAAAGGTCCTACATAAACACACCTCTGCATTTTCGCTGTTGATTCACTCTGTGATTCACCTGTTCTCTTAAAATCAGAAGCTCCTTTTCAACCTGACATAGTAGTTTAAGAAGGGCTCCAACATTTAAAACTTAGCACATGGGACAAGTGACCATAGGCACTACATACACCTATCATCTTTTGACAGAACCAGGTTGCCTGAGAACTGTGCATATACCAAACACCATGTAGAATCCTCAGTTTCTCCAGTATCTCCAAGGTGGGAAAAACCAGGCAGGGACTGGTAGTGCAGGACCTAGCAGTCAAACTCTTTATGTTCAACTAGTGCCTGTTAAAGAGGAGAACTCTTGAAACAGGGGTAACTCCCCAGCAATGCTGCCAGTCCTGAAGGCAGCAATACACAGACAGAGCAAGAAAAAAAAGCACTAGCTCTTATTTTAAAAAGCCAGGTAAAGTCCACTATAGTACCTATTGCTGATTTAGCTATCAACAGACTCAGCTCCTTGGAGGCAACTCCATACCCACTTTTGCCATGACTAATATTTACTACTCCAAGATTGTAAGGGTGGGGGGGGAGGGCGGGGAATCAAAGTCCAGTTGTACTCTCAACAAACGGGGAGGACTCCAGTGATTGTAACATGGGTTTATCAGACATAGCAATACCAGAGACATCCACAAATGTCTGACCGTTTGTCCAGTATTCTATAGAAGAGCCTCAAACCAGAAGGGCAGTGGGAACAGTATGGTATGTGCACCCTGGCCAAGCAGGCTGAGTGACAGTACCACCACATAAACAAACTAGCTGGAATTTCTGAAAACAAGATGTCAAGCAAGAGCAAGGCAATTCTAAATAAATGATTAATTGACCTGGATATTGGAAGAGACTTAACATTTAGCACAGAGCCAGCAGATTTGCCCTTGGAAAAGGCATGCATTTTCTACACCTAGCAGGACTCACACCAGTTCTGTAAAATATTAACAGTTTGGTCAATATTAGCACATACATTTATTTAATTTTTTTTTTTTTTTTTTTTTTTTTTTTAAAGTGTTAAAATCAACAGCAGTAAAAAAAAAAGTAGCAAAAGGCAGAAGCCTGTCCAGGTCCCAACTACCAGCAACTATGTTCACAGACTAGGGCTCCCTAGACAGGACCATGTCCTTTTCTCTCCCCAGCTCAGCTTTCCCCAGCTAATTCCATGAAGACCCCCAAGACCTCAAGAAGACACCCAGAGGAAACACAGCAAGGGGGAGCTTTTAGACACTTGAGTGCAACTGCAACTAAGAAAGATGACCAAGGAGTTTGGAGATTGCTGCTGGCAGTGGCTTTGCAAAATTCTGTTAAAGAATGTGCAGTCTGGGCCTAAACAGATGCATCTTTCAAAGAGCACAGGGCTCCCTCTAGAAGATTCAAAGGCTCCTAATTTGCAGCAGCAGCTCAGAGAGCCGCTAAAAGAGCTACAAGTGTGATACCCAGTCTGGGCAACGTTTCCCTTAGTTAAAAACCCAACACATCTCCAGGGCTTTCAACCATAGCACCTGAAAGACGATGGCTCTTTCACAGCTTTTACATGCAAGAACTGGGTGAAGGGCAGATCTACCAGTTCTGCTGAGTGAAGAACACCAAGCAGGTTTCCACACAGAAACACTCGCTGCCCCAAAGAAACCTGCACACCAAAGTCACAGGTTTCAGGGTCCCTTCCCTTTTCCGTAGGAACCAACTCTATCTGCTACTAATCCAAATCAGCATTTAAAAAAGCAGCAAGGAAATTTCTAAGTTTTAAAAATACTCTAAATAAAAGTAATTTTTAAAAACATACGAACTGGAATTTTATTAAGAGGACAGTCTGGATATGCCTTGGATGACATTTTAGTAATGAAAAAAGGATTGAAGCTAGACACCACCAAGTCTTTTTAACAGACCTGGAGCAGCAAGCTTTCACAAATGTCCTCTCCCGACTCACACCATCATCTCCTCCGAGGTGGTGCTGCAATAACCATCCCTGTTTTCCTACTGCAACCCCAAAGCCCTGACTGCAAAGAAAACAAACCCTCGCTCTACAAGTTAACACGCTGCAGTGTCCTGTTTGAATGACAGGGAATGGTTGGTCCCATTTTGTGCTCTGAAAGGAGAAGTAATGGGCATAGGAGGAGACTGACCCCAAGGCGTGTTCCAGTGGGACTCTTGCATCTGCGCTCACATCTTCTGCACCTACTGAACACCAAATACCAACCACCACAGTCCCCGAACAGTTGAGAAAAAACCATTGCATAGTATCACATATGGGGAAAGAATGGAACATGACCACGGTGAACTCTACTACATGGTTTCATTATTAATATTGCAACATCAAAATGGCTTTGCTCTACATCTGAGGTTCTGATCCCACGACAACACACAGCACCACACCAAGTATGATGCGTGCGGAAAAACATTTTGGTGGCTCACAGCAAACCCTGTGGCTAGCTTACCAAGCTGCTGGGAAGTCTGAAGCCCCCAGCCCTCTGCCCTTACAGCCCCGCACACCACTTGCAAAGACAGGAATGAAATATTCCATATGTTTCCTTTGTCAGTGACATGCCTATTGAAAGCGCAGCCACGCCACTCTCCCCGGCGGGGCACGGGGTCAGGCTATTCATCTGTAACCCTGCAGATGGCAAGAAGGTAATGGGAAAACTCCCAAACAAAAACACATTTTCACAGAGCAAGGTTATAAAATACACAACTGCGTTTACAGCATTATTAAGCTAAATTAAACAGGTTTGGGCCTCCCCTGCATACCTCTGAACCTGCACATCCATTTATGATTCATCGCTAATTGTGTGCCATTTAAAAGTCCACGCACATTTACTCCAAAATTTTACGGCAAAAAAAGTCCTCGCAAGACCCAGCGTTCCTCCAGGATTGGTTGCAGAGAAAAAAAGGAGGAGATACATCAATTTTTTTAGGGTTTTTTTTTAAGTTTTTATATTTTATTAAGATGATGCTCAACTGAGAGCTGCAAAAATGACTGCTCTCTGAGGGCCTGACTTCTCCAGGTGCTCTACAGAGTGCTCTCAACAACTGCACCTCACTTTGGATTTTTCTTCATCTTTTCCTCAAGATGAAGAATTAGCACTTGCTCTCAGAGAGAAAAAAAAATCCTTTCTTCTGCCCCAAAGACAGCACCTTCTGTATAACTTCTATCCCTTCTTCCAGACATATTGATGATTTGAGGCTCCTCTTGCATTTTAAATGTAAAGCTTACAGGAATTTGCTACTATATTCTTAAAAAATGGTAGAATTCTTAAACTTTGTAGTAGTTTTCCTTCCCCTGAAGAAGAGAATCAACTGTAATATTTTCTTAACTTCAGATCAAAAAATGCCTCCCAAAAAATACAGACTCAAAAGTTACTTCATTTATATCTTCTCTGTGCCAACATTTTGGGGCTGAGCTGCCAAAAAACACCAACCACTGTCTGAATTACCTACAAGTAATAAAGTTATAAAACAAGATTTAATTACATGTGTGTTTATCAATATTAGACTTGAACACCGTCAACGATAAAGACAACACTGATGCACACTGAGCATCAAATTCCAGCAACAGACCTTACACATTTGAGAGTTCTCATGTGATACCAACAAATCAGTTAAGCTGTTACGTATTCCAATTCAACAACAGTCTTCAGACATCTGCATTAAACTGGTACTTTTGAGATCACCACAGTCCTCCCTGTTGTTTTGTAAAAGACGTAGATCATTAATAACGCAAGTTGGCTGTATGCAGAATGTGCTTTTAAATTCAGGGTGAAGCTGAAATACAGATTTTGCCTAAGCTTTCAGTGACAGTAATGTTTCTAGGAAGCGGAAAGTTCTGACCTTGTCACAATCCTGTAACAGTTAAATCATTCAACAGTAAAATAAAATGTGTTCCGCTATTTCAACTATGTGTTTTTAAATAAATGACATACGATTTGAAAATATTGGAAACTTGCAACTACAGTGAAACTCACTGACAGCTGCAGTAACTCAGCACTTTAAAAAAAACCCACAAAGGCAGGAAGGTCAACTGTTTTGCCAGGTAGATCACACGCCGGTTCTGCATGCTTTCACTACGCTGTCCAGGCACTCGGACATCTAGAGCTAGATGTTCCTGATTTGGACATGCCAGCTTTATTTGGAACACCAAATTTAATAAATCTGGGCCTGATTCTGAAACAAAGGTTTTCAAACATGTTTACAATGAGGACAGAATGCATACAATAATGCCAAGGATTTCCTCTCCCCCGGGAGCTGCTGACACCCACCACCGTGTGCAATTCTGCATCAACCCAACCGGTTGCCTGTTGCTCAGCGAAGGAAATACCAACAGCTGCCTGCACGCTTCCACAAGGGCTGTGGTGCAGGGCAAGCTGGCGGTGGGAAAGCATTAAGAACCAACATCACGTGACCAGAAATCTCTTTTCAGACCAAAGTTTGAGAACATCTTATCAGAAAACTGCGGCAGTACCTGAAAGGCAGGTGTGGAAACATTACAGAGGAGTATTTCCCTGTGCCACAATCCTAGGTCACCACTGCAGCAGATGGGGAGCCTACCAGGTGAGGAGGGTGGCCAGGGACCTCTAACCCATGAAATGCCCTTGATAACTCTGCTGGCAAAGGTCTCGTGCCATTTAAATCGCTGCTGCCCCAATTCACAGGTTTCTTCAAATAGGGATGGCTGCTTCTCCCCTTGTGTACCCTCTCCCACCTTTGTCTTCTATTTCTAGGATCACACAGATCTCTCCAGTTCTTCCTCAAGCTATTTTTGACATTCTGCTTCTTCCGCAAAGAACCCCAAAACCACAACTTGGCAGCACAGAGCTGCTGCCTGAAACACATTCATCCTTTAATAGAATAACTGCTGGCCATGAAGCCCCACACGGCCCTGCCGAAGTTAACCAGCCCCATCCATTCCACTCCCTTGCTTGTTTGCAAAACAAGGAGCAGGCAAACCCTCCAGAACATAAATACAACATCAACTCCAGCCCATTTCCAACAAGAGCACCATCTTTAGGAACCAGGTTTTAGAAAAAGCATAAGGGTGGCCAAGAGGAGGGTCTCTGACACTGAGACACTCCTGGAGCTCCACAGCTCCCATGCTCTCTAAAATGAGCCACGGGTGCTCAGCCCTTCTGAAATCTAGGCCAGTAATTTTCTCTGGGTAAATAAGAGCCTGTGTTCTGCAGAAATTGCTGGCTTAGATGTAGAATACAAAACAAATAAAGATCCTTGCGGAGGAGGCTTCTTTGGATTTTTTTGTTTTGTTTTTCAGTCTGTATATTACAGCTTCCATATTTTCCATCTCAAGCAGATAGTTACTAGTAAATTCCTCTCAAGAAATGAAGAGAGAATTATTTACTAGTATAAACTTGCTTACACTAAAGCCCAACTTGTTTCCGTGCTGCAGACTTATCTTAGTATTTATTCCCTGAAGTCACACATACGAGACTCTGCCAGTAAGCATCAAACAAGAAATGACATATTGCTGATACAAATGAGCTCAACATACAAAATAAATGCCAATTACCTGCTGTGGCAGGGGACTGGGGTTTTTTGGGGAGGAATGAAAGGAAAACATGAAATTTGCTGCCAACAGAGGAAAATTAGCAAAAATGAGTAAAAAATATTTAACCAACTTTGAAACAACAACTTCACTTTTCTGTGCACTACCTAAAAGTGTCTACTTTGTTACCATATCAACAGAGAAATCGGCCAGTTTAAAATGAACCATAAAGACTCCAATCCTTGGGCGAAATCTACTGGAGAAACTGCCACTGGAGCCACTGGGCTCTTGTCCAGGCACCAGGCACCAAACTCAAGTCCCTTTCTCACCCATAGGATTTCGCAGGCCTGTACAAATGTAACAACATTTTTGCCAACTAATAGGAGTGTTTATATTAATATGACATGACTGTCTTTCAAAAGGAGTACAGAAAGCTTGATTTTTCAGGGACAAAATAAGCTTTTTATTACTTGCCATCACATCATCAGCACGTGGCATAGGCAAGAGAAAAAACTACACAGTGCAACTGTAAAACCTTCAAACTTCTAATTAGATAAGACTTTTCTATCTCAGGAGGACTGCAATTATGCTACATTTTCCAGACTCAAGGTCATGTCTGGACATCTTTACTTTGTACCATAATAACTCTGCTAGACAACATTCACAAAACCTCAGCCAGGTCCTTACTGTGCTTATCTGACCATGGCAGGATGCTAAATATCTGCATGTTCATTCCGGATGTATCAGAAGAAGCCACCTCTTATCTACCTACTGTGTTTCATCAACATTATACATTAAAAAAATGTGCCAGCTGAAAAGACAAAAATAACATGCAAGCTCTGCTGAATCCAAACAGAACCATATCATTTTGCCATTTATACATGAACAGAGCAGGACATCAAACTCCAACGTGAGGCAATATGGGTACTTCACAGCCAGTAAGCATATAAAACAGAACACACTACGATTGCTGAAGCAACCTGTGGTATGAAACAAGTAAAGGGGGGGGGGGAAGGGATCCTTCTCAACCACATCTTGATCCTATAAAGCCAGTGCATAACACAGCACACAGAAAGGCAACCAGTGTTAGGTTGAGTAATAAAAACCAACAGACCAAGATGATCTTTTCATCCCGAAGGTCCATCCCTCTAGGGCAGCTAGAGCTTGCAAGCCCTCCATTCACAACTCTAAGTAAAATTAAAGGAAGGGATTCTGTCATTCCCTGAAAATACAAGAAGAAACACTAGAAGGAATATTACCTGTACTGTTTTTGTATTTCAAGTGCCCAAAATATAGCAGGCACCGAGAAGGGACTACATTCTTCACAGTTGTCAGGCAAGCCCCTAAAAGAGACAGGTCCATGTAAGATGTCTCCCAAGTCATTATCTAGAACTATCTGCTTTGAATCCTGCACAAGAGACTCAGACAAATATTAAATCCCCCAAACTGGAATGCGAGTTCTCAGACTGACACCCATGAGAAACAAAAGCACAAGTATGCTCTACCATAACTTCCTTCCACTAACATGGACGCTTTCTAGCACACGGCACATGAAGTATCACAGCAAAGACCACAAGAGTACTTCACTGATTAAAAAACCCAAACAACATTTTCACATTCTTGCATAGGCATCTCAACTTGCTAGATGACAGTTATTTTGCAACAAAGCAAAATCACAGCCTTCATAAACAGAAAAACAGGCAGCTGGTAATTAAGAGTTACATAAACACCTACCTAAATTATACAGAACAAATGGCTGCCTACAGTAAAAGTATCAAGTAATTATCCCTGGTCATGTCCTCCTGACTCCCTCTGCATTCCTCCCCATCCATCCATCCCCTCCCCTCCAGCCCCTCACAGAGTCTGTATCTAGTGACACCAGTTCCCTCTTTTCTGAGCACTTGAGTATCTTCCAAACATCTCTTCACCAAGATGACTGTGGTTGGGATGATGTACTCACCTTTCTTTATTCAAATTCCATCTCTCAAAGCCTACTGATGACTCAAAAGTAATGAGTAGATACTCTGATTTTTCAAGTCGCTCGGTCTGATGCAACTACCCTCATGTGACTCCACTGTACTTCAGAGACCACAGAACCCCCCCGTTATGACCCCAGTCCTCCTCACCCTGCACCCCAGCATTATGGTTACCATGTGTTTAGCCAGGTCTGAAAGCAGTGGAGTGTCTATTCAATGCATGTTCCACACACACACAAAAAAAGCAACACAACCAAACCAAACCAAACCGAAAACCCCAAACAAAAAAAACACACACAAAACAACAACTAAAAAAACCCAACAGTAAATCTGCTGTGTTTGGAGCAGTTTCTAAGTACTACAGTAAGCAAGGAATGAGGAATGGATCAGTAAAGAGACAAATAAAGAGAAGTCAGGAAGCAAGGAAAGAGAAAGGGAATCTGAAAGGATGTGTTTTTGATGCTCTGCAGAAATCACTGACTGATCAGCCCAAGAAACATGGCTGAATTTTACAAAATTTTACCTTGGAGTTTACATTAAGTTATTGAAATTCATGCCAAGAAATTAAGACTGCAGGAAAACAGACGTAGTAAACATTAAACACCAGCCCCCTTCCACGGTTCTCAACTGCCCTGAAACTCATTCACTGCCACCTTCGGTTAATAGCGAGCAACTCTTCTTCAGTTGCTCTCCTCCTGCCCAAAGCAAAAATGCAGGCCCAGCTTTGCTTTAGAAGGATGCAGAACATCGCTTGCAAGGCTCACGCAGCCATCTCTACACCGCAGGCTCTCTGACGCTATGGCTATAATCAAAAAAAAAAGCCCCAGAGCAATGCTAAGGGGATTTGCTGGCATCGTTCTCCTGCCTGACATGAAGCACAGAAAAGCTTTCTTCTCTTTACGCAGCTAAGACGCTTTGCCATCACACAAACACGCCAGCTAGGGAGGGTGATTTCATTTTCTTTTTTCCCCCTCCACACAAGCCAGTTCAGCTTCTCTGGCAAAACTATACACTGCCCAGCCCAAGCAGGTCAAAATTGAGTTTTCTACTGCCTACAAAACTGTTTTCTACACACCCTAAACTTTCAGTGGCCTCACTACAACAGAGACTATTCAAGCGCAGAAGTGCCAAGAAGTAACCCATTTTTTTCCTTCTGTAAATAAGGAAACGGGAACTGAACACAAATGGGGACCAAGAGTATCCTTGAGTGCCACAGAGTAACACAGACACAAGTTTTTACTCAAGTTTAAAGAACACAAAACACACTGTGACACAAACTCAGCACAAACCACGCTGAAGCGTGCTCAGGTCTCCTCTCTTTCACTGTAACCACTAATCAGGCTTCTGAAAATGTGCCCATGCAGTAAGGAGGAACTCACAAACTGAAACTCTTTGGCAACCTTATCTCTAATGGGTGTTGGCTATGACAACCTGCACCCATTAGACAACCAATGCCGGGTTGCAGACACGCAGGGATGTACCAAGCCCATTTTACCAGACAGCCCAGCAACATGGGAACCATAAAACCTCATGCTCCAGTGTGGCTTTCAACAGATAGGCTTCAAGTGCTCTACGAAACTGGGTAGCTTCCCTGTTTCATCCGTGGAGGTGAAAGAAGAAAGTTTACCAAGAAGTCCAAGGCTTCACAATGGCAGCTCCTGGCTGCCTACCTCAAACGCTCACAAAACACCGCTTCTGCCACAGATACAAAACTACCAGTAAGTCATCTCCCACTAACCTCATACAAGCACAAAAAGGAGCACAATACTTAAGCTCAGGTAACAATTAAGTCCTGCAACTTCTGCAGCTCATCAAGTAGGACACAAGCAAAAGGCCCAGTAATTGTTTTCCACCCAGTCTGAACAATTAAAAGAAAAAAAAAAGAATCCAAACAGGTAGGAGAAATTGGAAACCTGTTCAGCGAACAAAACCTCCAGTAACTAAGAACGAGACTCCCTTTGCATATTAAGTAAGCGTAGGCGAACAAAGAAGGGAGGGGGGGGAAAGAAGTGACATTTTCCAAGGCTTACACTACTACTGTATTTTGACAATGCAGCACTTCATTACCGAGCCGAAACCCTGCGCCGGGATTTGCTGTAGCGCGCTCTGTATTTTCTCTTGTCAATGCAGCGAAGCTTTAGTAATAGCAGACCTGAGCACCGGCCCATACAAGACCTCGCTCCAGCCTGTGAAACCTTTCCTGAGAAGCGGGGCAAGACTGACAGGTTTTATTGTGAAATTTAACAGGTTTGTGGATTAGCAAAACTACCATACCGAAAGCTGCAAATCCCTCTTCGGTCGTGTCTCTGCAGAACAGAAGTATTCATTCCTCAATTAAAGTTTTATTATTAAAGTTCCCAAAACTCAACACAAGATCCACTAGTTTGTGCCTGCTTTACATTATCATTATGGGATACCGGAAAAAGCATTTTAAGTGTTTATATTTTCCTCCATCTACAAACAAAATCGACTAAGCTCCCAAGACTTGTTTATGTTTGTTGTTAGATTATTTTTTTTTTCCTCCTGGTTCAGCTGTGCAACACATACGAGATATTTTGTACAAGTGAAGGCAGCCTCATTTAGCTGTGCCGTGGCTTTATGCGTGCTGCGGACCGAAAACGCCTAACTTGTGGGAGAAGACCGGCTAGCCTAGGAACTAGTGTCTGGAGAAAACTGACGAGACGCGCCTCAGTGCGAGGACATCGTATAGGGGAACACACATGTGCAGGCAGCGGTTCCCCCCCGCCTCAGGACAGCCCCAGCACTAACAGGGACCTCACCAACCCCACCGACATCTCCTCACTCTCTGCCACAAGGCCCGAGCAGATCCCCCCGCCTCTCTCCACTAACCTCCCCCCCGGCCTTTTACATCTCTGAGGTCGCTCCTTTCGGGGTGTCGGAGGGGTCTGCCCGTCCGGCTCACCTCCGCCCGCCCGGAGTCCAGGGGCTCGCCAGGCCCAGCGCGGGGCTCC
>WUAM01000272.1:4358084-4378813 GCA_024336885.1 Actenoides hombroni | reverse complement strand
TTTAAAATCTGCTCCTAGCAGCAATACACTCAAACCAAGGCAGGCATGATATTCAAATATATTTACAATAAATATCTGCCTCTCCTCCCCCGGGTCCTCTTGCCAAAGCAGGGGCAGCTGCCTCACAAACTCTTCTCAAAACCATTTTGCTTTTAAAGAACGCTTTCCCTGGTACACAAAACACAACTGATGGTATCCGACTTGTATAAAACCTCTATGTCGTCACCAAACTTGTGCCAGCTGCCAGTCTGCATCCATCATGCCTTAAAAATAAACAAACTGAAAATCCATCTAACCTTGGAGTTAGGACCCTCCATCACCAGATGTGTGCTGCTTTTCTCTTTAACCATTTTTTTTTTTTTTTTAATTTTTTTTTTTTGGATGTTTCTAACCTGCAGCCATAGCCAGGAATGAGCCTGCTTCACATTCAGCTCAGCTCACCCACACATGGTGCTCCATGTCACCACTGTATCTTACTGGGGATGTCACAGCAACACTCAGGTGACTCCAGCTGTGACCTCTCACTGTTGGCTCCCTTTGGTCAAGACCCCGTAACAGGCTCTGAACTGACAGACCTGGATGAAGAGAGCAAGGTGAAGGCTCTGGCACCTGCCCCTGTGACAAACACTCACCCCATCTACTTTACATGTCTCATTCAAATGCTCTGAGCCCGCCTGGGGAGTTGTTTGCCCAGCTCCACTGCCAGCACAGCCCGCAGCTACAGCCTGAATCACACCCAGGCAGAGGCCTGTGCAGCCCAGCCTAAACAGCACAGATACTCAGAGACCCCACTAAAGATTGCTTTCGTGAGACCTTCTGCCCCTGTGTAGGTAGGTTGATGTCACTCTGTTAATTCTGTGGTGCCAAGGCGAGGCTGGCCCTGTCAACAAGAACAGCGCTGGGCCTCACCACCCCAGGACACCAGTTCCAGCCCAGAGATGATGAAGCAGCACAGACACAGATAAGTGACTGACAACCCACCTCCCCTGCAGCAGGGAAATGGGACAAACCACACCACTGTGCACACACCGAGCTCCGCCGCCTTCCCTGAAGCCAGGAGCAGATTTGCAATGGTGATTGAACCCTCAGTCCAAAGCAAGAGCAACTGTGCAAGGGTTTCACATGGCATGGCGGCACTTACGTGCTACAGTCATGTCTGATAAAATCCCAGATACCTGCACATTCAGGATGAGTCAGATGCATTGGGGATGAAGCACGCTTGCTCCCAGCAGACAGGCAGTGAAGAGGCAGCGTTCACAGCAACCATGGTCTGACACTGGTGCTCTGACACATGTGCAGGGGTGCCAGGAGTCAAGGGGCCCGTACATTACACGCTACCTTACCAAGGGCCACCCTTACCGACATGGACATTGCAGGGGACACTCTCCACACTGGGCTGAGGTCTGGGCTAATCACACCTTCCTTGTGCTGATTGAAGTGGGGGAAAAGAAAAATGTTGGCTTAAAAGCGTGCATTTAGTGAAATTTAAACATCAGGCATGTAAGTAGTGGAGACCTGAAGATGTAAAATCACCTGTGCTCAAGAAGGTAGAGAACACACTGAGGTCCTTAGAAATACAGATCTTCCAGCCCCCTCCTCCTACATGTCTCCTCATTGCTTTTTCAATTGTTAATTCACTTCTAAAAATTTTATTTTACCTAGTTACTAAACTATTTTACCTAGTTACTAAAAATCCTATTCTCTTCCATACTGGGAATCCTGCTCCTGATGCTGTGATTTTGTATGAACCACATCATTCATCCCTGACAAAATAAGGTCATTTTAATAACTCACTGTGTGTTCGGCCCTATACCTTGTGAGCAGTACAAAGTTCTCACCAAAGCTGAATTTACTGATGTATGGTAAAGCTTTGCCATACGTATATAGAGACATATGGTTAGCTCGTCTTTCTCCCTGGTTGATCTTGGCAGGGGAAACACGTCAAGTCAAAACCATGTTGTTCTAACAACTGTCAGGGCCAAAGACACTGCACATTCATGTCACAGCCTCTGTGCCTGTGCTCCAGGCCAGCAACGGATGAGTAGCAACCTGATAGCAGGGGAAAAAAATTGAATTATTTTCTAGACATACTTCTACAAAACAGACTCAAACCAATCCAGACAAGAAAAAATGACCTTTTTTTCCCCATCTGATAAAAAAAAAAAAAAAGAAAGAAAAAGAAAACAACCCAGACAAGGGCTTATACTGACTCTGCAAATAGTCTCACTTCACTAACCACAGATAATAGGAGCAGAAATGGCCCTTGGTGCCTGCACAGCATTTAGAAAACAAATAGTAACAGACAGCATACTTTTGTACTGCAGCAGTGGTGCCCTGCATTGCCCACACACCTTCTCTTCTGGAAAAAATGGACAAGTAAAAGCAGAATAACAAACCCCTTTTTTCATCCTCTGAAACACTGGAATAGTTTAGATTTTCCTCTCAATCCTTGCCTGGTTTCAATCTTCCAATGTCTTTTTCCCAGCATCACTTTAGGGGAGAAAAATCCCAAGGTGTGCTGTAAACCTGTTGAAGATGAGAATCTATCGGTCAAATCAATTAAACAAAACGACAACAAAAAAAAAGATTCACTTTGTTTGAATCGTGGAGGACCTAGGCTCTACTCTTCCTCAAGGAAACTGGAAAGCACCTTAAATCAGTCTGTTGCTGCATAAGATCTTCAGGATTTAGAGCCCAGTGTATAGGCAGGTATTTGTGAAACTTTTGTCAGGCATTTGCTGAAAAGGCATTAGGGAAGCTTGAAAGATATTGGGACAAATTACAAATCTGGACATTGGATTTTTTTCTGCTTTTGCCACAAAACTCTATGGCAACATAACTGCTTCTGATAAAAGCCTGACAAAAATCCCACTTGAAAGACACAAATTCATTTGAATTTGATGGGAGTTTGATGTGAAAGAGCATGCAGATTAAGACCCAAAGCACGGATGCAAAAATAAACAATTTGCAATTTGACTGAAACAAACCAAGTCCTTGAGGCTGGAGCTGTGCCATGAGGGGAGGAGAGGTGAGCAAGAGTGTAAAGCTCATGCTCATACTATAAAAACTTTGGTTTGCTTAAAGAAATGATCAGACTTTATAAAACAGGTAGCTCAGCAGTAATGGATCAGCAACATCATCCTTCAGCTTGCCTAGAAAATTACTTGGTCAATGCCTCCTTTACACCTCCGGAACTGAAAAACGTAATGAAGACAAGCAAGACCGCTAAGATCCATAATTTAAAAACAGCACATGGAGAGTAAAGAAAAGGAATACACAATTTAAATATTGAATAAAAACAAGAGAAAAAGAATTTTTAAAATGCTCCTAATTAAATATTACCTTTATATGTAAATACTTAACTCCAAATTATACAGTGTCTCTAACACTATTTCTGTATGTGGATTGCCTAGACATTTCAGAGTGTCAGGCTTGGTCAGTCTGTCCTTGCTCAGTTATCCCACAAGCTGCCTCTGGAACACAGTGAGCTGGGCTGTGAATAGAAAAGGGACGTTACACCGTAACGACAAGAGAGTAACACCAGGCAGTTTATTCCAACATCTTCAGCAAATTGGGTAGAGCAAAGCCAAGAGAGAGGACAGGCCACAGAAATGGAAAGTTTTGTTGTTTTTTTTGGTTGGTTGGAGCTTTTTTTAGTCTAGAAGTGTCAGCTCCTTTGCTGTCTAGAAGTAGCTTTGGAGGTTTGCCAGTACTATGTATTTGCCTTGAAAGAAAACTGAGAACAACTCCCAATATAACATAATAGCATCATAACATTACAATTTTATCTTAGCATTCTAACCCAATGATCAACTGAAAATAAATAACTATTCCAGAATGAAAATGCAATTTTGGGCAAAATAGCTCGGAAGGTTAGAGTTTAGCCCAATATTCACGTCAGTCTGTATTCCATCTAGAAAGTTGTTGTAGTAAAGGGTGCTAAAATAGGCTCTAATTCATGTTGTGTGTCCTTTAAAGGCAGTAAGATACTCCACTGCAAAAAGAGGAGCAGAATAGAGAAACCTGCAAGAACAACGCCTAACAGCTCAAAGCCAAGCGTCCCTGCTAATTCAGTTGCTGAAAAGGTGATTGAAGGCAAGTTCCTAACCACTGAGAGCTTTTGGGTTTGTTTTTTTAAAGCATTTTGGCGTATTTCAAGATAGCGAGAAGTAGCGAGAGGAGATCTTTAGGTGGGAAGGCGGGGAGGGGCGGGCAGGGGCGGGCAGCCCCGGCGGCAGCTCTCCGGCAGCATCTAGCGGGGGCGAGCACTCGCCCGGCCCACCGCACCGCACCGCACCAGCCGCTGCCCCGCCGGTCCCCCTCTCTCCGAGATCCTCCACAGGGAACAACAACAGTTTTATTTTTTAAGTCCCGCAGCCTATTTTTAACTTTTTTTACAAGCCACTGAAGCGATGGCCACTATAAAATTTAAGGCAAGACATGCCACTAGGAATTATAAAACCTACACAAAGCAGTGCTTTAAGGGTGAAATCTGTCTTTGCAGAGAACCAGCTTAAGGATTAGACAGTTTTAAATCCTACTTACACCCTATTTTGAAGAATTTTAGTGAAGCCCAAGTGAAATCCTGCTTAAACCCTATTTTTAAGAATTTTAGTGGAGCCCAAGTGATGGAGTAAACTGAACTTCAATGGTAAATTATATCCCAAAATATGCCCAAGATCCTAAGCTGTTCAGAAAAATACTAAAGCTCCTGTGCAAGTTCTTTATCAAAGAAAACTTGAATTGGTACATTATGTATCTATCATCACCACAGAATAACACAAATGCTCTGGAAAAACAAAACATAACGAAAAACACCACATGGAGAAGTACATGGGATCTTATAAAGAAACAATCAACCATCGTAATGCAAACATTTGGTAATGAACAATTTTCAGTACAGTGCTAACAACTTCTTTTTAAGTCATAGATATGAGAATATCCCTGATGCAAACTAAGGAGATATGCTCCTCCTAGGTTCAGTGTTGAATATTAAGACTGAGCAGTCCCAGATTTATTTTATGCAGTTTCTATTTTGGGGAGAGGAAGGGAACTGCTAAGTAATTAGGATTTATCATCAGGTTGAGCTATCAGACACTGAGCTACACTCAACATTAGAGGCTTAAGCATACACTAGTCTCTTGGGGCCTATTTTATCCTCCCTGGCAATTTTTTATCCTTGTCTTTTTTGCTCACTGGTAAGTAATTCCCCATAATTTCTGTCTGTTCAAGTTTTGTTCTGTAGGTTAATCCAAAAATGACTGCACCTGCCAAACAAACCAAAAACCTGCCAATGCCAGAGCAGTCTTGTTCACTCAGAGAACAGCCCTGGTTTTAACTCGCAGGAGATGGGATGTTCTGGTTCTCCTGCACAGCAGCAGCCCTCGCCAAGCCAGGCATTTGCCCCAAATGAAATCACAGTGCAAACTGCAAAAAATATTTCATTTTCTGCTATATTTTTTTTTTCCACTTCTCAGGAACACTTAAAATACCAGTCACAGAACCTACAATTTCTTAGCTATACGTTAAGGTTTTCTGGAGCCAACCTTTTTTTTTTGTGTGCGTCTGTACACTGCAAAATACAATAGGATCACATTCAAACCTGGGACTTCCAGGCGCTAGTGCAATGCCAGCAATACAATAAATCACTACCTTTTGCCTTTTACTGAAAGCCACTTGAAGTGAAAGGCTTGATGACTTATTTCCCTGCTGTCAGCCATCCAGTCTCCAGCACAGATTAGATTTTACTCAGACAATACTACTGTACTGCTCGGGCAGAGAAGCGGAGCCACGATTAGATAAGAACCAGGTACAGGTGGTTTTACTTACCTCTGGAAGTACACAACTCACAGTCTTGCACTGTTCAGGAAGATGACATTTTGGCAATTATGATGGTGTGGTTTCTGTTTGTTTGTTTTTTTTCTCCCCTCTATAGATCAGTTTTCTAGATATCCAAGGAGTGATCAGCAAGAAACAGGGAAGAACGCACAGGGAAGATTGCCTAAAACAGATGATATGCTGGAAAAAGATCCGGTAACTTCATACAAAAACCTGGGTAACTCTTTAGATAGCCATGTTTGCCTTCATGCTATCAAATCAGATTAACCAGAAAGGAAAATATACCATTTAAAAAAACCCCAAACAACTGGTGAAAAGGGTGGGGGTGAGGACAGGAGGTGTGTGGAATTTACTCTAGATGGAAAAAACAACTGTTTTAATGATCACCGTTTCTCAACAGGACACATCATTCATTGTAAGGTTTCTAAGACTGAATATGAATGCCTAGCAATACTGGAATGTATCCATCTTATTCTGGCTTTTATATTAACAGAAGCCCTTCTATCCAGGCAAGAGTTATCAATATATCAAACTATACAACTAAACAGATACAAAGGTCATACAGGTAATCTGAGGATTGTTCGCTTTGGAATCAATAGATCCAGTTTCGCAAGTCTTGCAATGCTAGACCACAGGTGAAATCAGAAGTCAGAAACAGAGTATGTTCCACCAACTTTTCCAGTTCTTTTAAAATCAGTTAAGCCTGTAATTGCAATGAAAACCATGAGGTAGATACACTACGGCTCTAAATCATGAAATTGCATTAACTTCAGTCAGTCTTTGGTTCAGTCTTGTACGCCTTATGTTGGAATTCACAGTTTGCCTCTATAAATCTGAACCATATTTAGCTGACCAGATATAGCTACTGCATAAGGCAGATCATGGAAATTATTTCATTTTAACATAACATTCAAAATATTTATATTTCCAGTCCATGTATAATCAATGCTCTATATAAAATACAAATATTCACAAATATTTTTGCATCTACTTTCAATTTGTAGTCCAGTCTATCTACATTTTAAAAAGTCTCCTGAAGCATTTTCTCTTACCTTCATCTTGGTTCATAACCCCACGCACATTTTTCTGAGGAGCTGAGAACCTTACAAGGTCTTTAAATAAGGAATTACAGAAATTCAACATCTCATTACCTGAGATACTTGCTTCAATTAAAAGCTAGTATCTGACTGAGAATAATATGCATAATTTGGGTGCATGCAGCTGAGACTAAGGAGGCTGCAAAAAATGCACGAGATCCAAGGTATGACAGATACTTTATAGCACTCTGATTTTCTGCTTCAACAAATCACAAAACTTTGGGGTAGAAAAGGGAAGATCCGTAAGCAATCAGGAGAACAAATTAGTAACAGATTTAAAGTTTTCTCCCCAGATGCCCACACACATGCAGGGTGTTCATGTTACACCCTAGCCCTAGAGATTATAAGCACCCAAATACAGCATCTGAAAACAGCACTCAAAATGGGAAGTCAGAAGAAAACACAAAACACACCACAAGTGAAATTTAACTTTTATTTTTCTGTTGATAAAACCCCAAGATCCCTCACAGCAGCAATAGATGCAGAAGTTCTCTGCAGAAATGATAGCTCTTCTTAATCTGTCCGCATACCCAAGTATACCCAGTGTGGAGGGACTGCACGTTATCACAGTACAGGCACTGCTCAGTAGTACAGCGATCGAGTTTCTTGGCATATTTTTAACCCATCCTTAATATTAGCATTTTCATAGTATTAAAGATGACTGTTAACGACTTGTCTTTTTATTTAATTTTTGTTGTTATTGCAATTTAAAAATTGTATTAAATTCTACAAGTATGCTTTCTATGCCCAGACAGACCTCCCCACATTCTGTAGTAGTTGACGAACTGTATCCAAATGCTACAATTCAGAATGAAAACGTTACTGGATTTAGCAGCATTAGCTGCACTAAATATTTCCATAGAGTAACAAAACACATCTCTTTGTTCAGTAACACAAGGGATACAGGTTTTAAAACATACATTTCTATCCTGTATCCATACCTTTAATATATATATATTTATATATAGCTCCAAAACAAATCTCTACTATTTTACAATTAAATTAAAACACATCCACAATTGGTCTAACTAGTTATTTTGGTCTCAATACTTTAAACATTAGTTGTTCCATAAAAATATATAATTCAACAACATGGTTGTATCAGTATCACAAGACCTTTTGAAAGCTTCCTATAACACGTAATCAACCATGCAGTTCAGTGCTCAATGCCATCTAACTGATAAATATTTATACTGCATTTTCAAACTATCAGGATCTTTAAAATCCAGATTTCTCTTTGCAGGCTTACCATGCTCACAAACATGCAGAAAGCAATCACATTTCTCACTTGCCTGTAGCAAGCGCATTTTCTTCTTTTCCAGTAGATCAACTGACAAAGCACAAACTTCATGCTGTTGTTTTTTGATTGCTAACCTTTTCCCTCCTTTCACATACTGAATTATTTCACAACGGATCATACCGCTCCATGTGAAAGACTAGGGATTAGCCACATAGCAAGAACTGCCCTTTTCAGTTTAAGCTTCTAAGAATCAAATTACTAACAGTCAATTAGGATGCACTCATAGCTGCCATACCAGTGAACAGACACCCAGTAGACAGTCAAGTTAATTCTAGATATATACCAAAAGGTGAAGCTTAAAAAAACCCCAAACAACAAAAACCAAAGCAACCCCCCCAAACCTAACCTACACCAGTACAGCCTCAAGCCTGATAAATTCCAAGAAGTCAACCTCTGTCCACAAATTTTCTTCAAAATGGGACACAAAAACTGTGCCATGGTCAACCACTCTCAAGAGAAGACATTTATCACTTATAGCTAGGTATTTCCTTATTATTACCACTGCACCTTTCCACATGAAGTTTTATAGCAATGGTGATGTAGTACTGCTGGAGCACAAACAAGTATCCTCCAAGTCGGCAGCAGTCAGCAATAAAACCCCAGACAAGTTCACATGTCACAGTAACCTGGCATATAAACCTCAGAACATTTTACTCTTATAAATGTAACAATAATTTAGGTGCTAACTATTCCAAGACCAATACAGTCAGTCTGTAGATAAAACTACAACAGGACGTACTAAAACCACAAGACAGGTATGACAATTAAGATGTATATTTCTTTTAAACAGCAGAAAGTCAGGGAAACATCTGGAATCCTTCTGCACTGCATTAATATATCTTGTTTCAGAATATAAAAATACATCTAGAGAGTCAATCCAGAACTGTAAACACAATTACATTTTTCCCCTTAACCGCTTTAAAATTAGTACAAAACAATATAAGTTACAGGAATGATTGTTGCAAATTTGTAAATGTCAGTAATTACAAAATCATTATATGAGAACACCAACTGTAAATTATTTACAGGCGAGGTAATACAATTTCCAGAGTAACGAATTACAATTTAGAAGTGTAAAAATAATATACTCACCAAAACATTACAAAATCTGGTATTATCAGCTACACAGTAGATCATGATTAGGTTTTGTAGTTGATATACAACACATTCTTAAGAAAAGTGCCAAAATACTGCTACATAAGAATCTTTTTTTCCAAAATCATCAAGCAAAAAAGCCTGAAGATTCTATGTTAATACCAAAAGAAAACAGGAAAAAGGGGTGCCGATTGTACAAGTTTGTCTTACTAAATGCCTCTGAAAAAATCTGTAAATTCGCTTTCATGCTTACAGGTCTGATATGAAAGAGACTTATTAAAAAAAATACCAATACAAATATCAACATATATGCTTCTTCAGGGTATCTTAGGCCATTTTGAAAGTACACATTCCTCTTAAATTGTGAAACGCATGAAAACTGAAACCATTCTAATGATGGCTGAACTGCTGAGGGTTGCCTTGATCAGTGGCACAAAGTCCTGCTGGATGCCAGTCGCTACTGATGCGCCCCAGGGGTCTGTACTGGGATCTATAATGTTTAATGTTTTCATTAACAGTACAGGTGATGGGACAGAACATGCTTGCAACAGGCCATTCAAAGGGACCTTGGCAGGCTGGAGAAAGGAGCAAACAAGAATCTCAAAGTTCAGCAAAGGGAAGCACAAAGTCCTACGTGTGGGAAGGAATAGCCCCATGCACCAGTACAGGCTGGGAAGCTGACATGCTGCAAAGCAGCCATGCAGAGAGTGATACCAAGCTGACCATGAGCCACTGTGTGCCATTGTGGCCAAGGAGCCCATCAGACTCCTGGCCTGCATTAGGAAGAGCCCTGACAGCAAGCTGAGTGAGGTGATTCTTCCCCTCTGCTCAGCCCTGGTGAGACATCTCAAGTGCCAGGTCCAGTTTTGGGCTCCCCAGTTCAATACAAACACAGGCACACAAGAGTGAGTCCAGTGAAGGGCCACAAAGGTGATTACATGATAGAAGCATCTGACAGACAAAACAAAACTGGGATTGTCTAGCCTGGAAAAGAGATGGCCCGGGGGTGATCTTACCTTAACGAGTGGAAACGCCTCATAGGGAGGAATAAAAAAGGAGCCAGACTCTCCTCAGTAGCATCCAGTGACTGGACAAGAGGCAATGGGCACAAATGGAAATACAGAAAACTCCATTTAAATATAAGAATGGACCTTCGTAGTGTGAGGGAGATCAAAACACTGAAACAGGTGGCCCAGAGATCTTGTGGAGTCTCCATCCTTGGAGATGCTTAAAACCCCAGCTTCTCATAGTCCTGAGCAACCTGTTCTAGCTAACCCTCCTCTGAGCAGGAGGTTGGACTAAACAACCTACAGTCTCTCCAACCTCAACCATTCTGTGATTCTACGAAAAGGACAAGGGCTTTTATAGCCCAGGCATTGGATCAACTGAGTCACAAAGCAAACTATAAAATGTAAATGGAATATATTTTCTCTTTAAATTTTTGCATACAATGTTAATTTTGTTGCCTGCGTTTTGCCGATCTCATTTTTTCAAATCTTGACTCCATTTCTTCCAGGACCTTTGGTGTGTACCGCACAACTAACTTAACCTTTCCTTGAGCTGCCTTCAGCAGTTCCACTGCTTTTTCATGGTGCTCGCCTTCGACACTCTGCAAATCATAAACCATTAAATACAGCATTAGTAGAAGCACACACTGAAATTTTTTTTTCCATCTCTTGTACAACATATATATATATATATAACAAAATATTGAAGTATTTTAGTTTGAGGACTGCACAAAGACAACATCACCCAAGTTCAGGATTTATTCTTCAGCAAATAGATAAGACGTGATGATAAATATACTAATTAGCATTAACAAAAGAACAGTGCAAAACTTTTAGTTACATTCATGCTGAAGAATTAAATTCTGTATTTACATACAGTAAATGAAATGAGGATAACCTTAGGCAATTACAAAGTTACACTTCAAAATCAACAGCTTCAGGAGGATGCTTATGTAAAATTCAAGATCATTTTACTTCTTTTGGCATGCATTTTAAAATTCCGTTGTCACACTCAATTTGCCTGATGAGTTGTCACAGACAACTGCAAGGCAGCTGCCTTCTTGATGTTATCCTGTGTTGTGACAAGGCAAAGCAGTGCACACTGGGCACCTGCAATGGAGCAGCCAATGTGCAGCTGCACTGCCTATCTTAGTGTTCCACGTGTCCCTCAGTAAACGCACAGTATTCAAGCTAACTTCCTCTAAACTGATAAAAACCAGCCTAACCCAGCTCAGTAAGAACAAAATAAAAATACTTTCCTAAAACAACTCTCAAAACTTATTAAAGTTATATTAAATTAATTACAAATTTTAAGCAACAGATCTCAATAACTGCATCCAAAGACACATTCCTGGACAACACACATTTTATCAGCAAAACTCATTCTTCTCAAACTTATTAAACACAACATGGGACTACCCCAAGCCTACCTCCCACTGGTGCTATTAGAAGCTAGAAGGCAGGTGATGTACCTGTTGATTGGAGGGTTTCCCCGTTACTATAAAGTTACTTACAGAAAGAAAGACAACAGTTAAAAAAACCCAAGTTATTTCTCTTCTGTCAGACTTAGACAACACATACATTTGAATGTTTCCATTTTTGTTATTCAAGTGGATGTGTAGGCTGTTCTGTTTCAAACTCGTAATAAAAGATTTCTAAAGATTGATGTTTAATTATATTGAAACACCTCAAATTCTGGACTACACTCAAAATCTCCCAGATGAAAAAAATAACCTTGTTTGAAGGTACATTCACTGCACTCCTGGTGGTGGCTTTTTTTTTTTTAATTATTAAATTAGCAATTACCATTACAGGAAAATGACTGTCATATTTATTAAGATGACAGGATTCCATCTGTAAACATCAGCTGATTCTTCTGAGACCACGTTAGCATTCTCCAAGGTATTTTAGGCACTCTCTCACTGCATCCTTGTGACGGCTAGATACGTATTTACACATTTGCATGCATACACAGAGTCACTGTTGGCTGTAGCAACTGTCTGATGATTAGGTTCAGTTTTGGGTGGAGTGGTGGTTTTGTTCTCTTTAAGAGGCTCTGTGGGTGAAGGTGGTCTTATCTGAAGGCAGTTCTACAGCTGTCTCTCAATGCTTCAAAATAATAGGAAGTCTAGGTCAAGAAGAGTTGCATCACTATGGCCATGATTTCTCTTACGTCTCCTGAAAAGGACAGTTGGACTCCCAGGAAACATTCAGGAGCCAAACATGTTAGAGATCTGGGCTAGTGGTGACTTCCCAGAGCACAAAGGCAGAGAAATTTTTTTTCCTTTCATGTGTCAAAAAAAAATAAAAAATACTCAGGATAAAGAACACAGAATTTAGTTCAACTCTCAGTTTTAAACTAAAATTGGGTTTGCAAATGTAATGATGGAAACATGTTATTCTAAGGCAGCATGATGCTCCTCTCTAAATAAAAGCAAGGGTTTGAGACACATTTACATGCATTTGACTAGCAGCTGCCCTACATCAAAGCCTGTCCATAGCCTCCTTTTTCCAGCCATCCTATGTTTTGCTTTTTTGTATTGTAACTCTTCAGAAAAGGATACCTATTAAAAATAAATAGCCACAACAGCACTTCAGGCATTTACTCCTTAAAATATGATGAATAGGCTGTTTTTGAAGCTCCGTGCACTTACACGGAAGGAAAAAAAACCCAACCACCCACAACTGAAGATAACACCACCCTGTAGTTCCATCTTAGTACAGCTTTCATTATGCAGTAGCATTTTTATTGAGATGGTGAGAATCTGGTTAGTCTAATGGAACACAACGTAATACTACTTACCTTAGAAGGTGCAGAAAACTATATTAATTAAAATCTGCGTCATGAAACTTGGATGAAAGAGGAAGTCATAACGACACTTATTGTTTCACAAAAAAATATTTATATTATTTTCTACATTTATAGAACCCCTCAGAATCTGAAACACTGATCTAAGTAATACAGCTCCCAGTTGAGATAAAGCATGATCCTAGAACACTCAAAGGACAAAAAGGCACTAATTTGCCAAGATAAAGAGAAGAACTGGAGCTTGTGCCATGTATATTCTCTGTATGCCCCCCAGTGGAAACAAGTAGTTACTGCTACATAAAGTGAAAACCAATTCCTACCACTCCATTCACAGAAAGCAGCTGGTCTCCACGTTTCAGGCCTCCGTGTCTATCAGCTATACCACCAGGGATAATGCGAGAGATATAGATTGGAGAATTTTGTTCTTTGCCTCCCATAATGTTGAATCCAAGACCTTCTTCTGTTTTGGGTAGTTCAACTACTCTGGGATGAGAATGACCTTCACTAGCAGCAAATGCAGCTACAGTCGCCTGTAAGAAACGAGATTTTCCTATCATAAGAAATTAAATATAGATGCCTTTGCTAGACACAGTGAGCAGGCAGAAAAAGTATTTTTATCTCAAAGTACTTAAATATTTAAGCAAAATGAGATTAATCCCTAGATACCAACACTAGCATGAAAAATTTATAACTCTATGAATAAAACTGAAGAAACTTAAAAATAACAAGTCCTTTGTTATACCTTTTAATAACCCATTAAGCTCATCCATTTTATCAGACATCTAGATAATATCCTCCTGCATTTTAAATAATCTTATTCTGCTTCTAAAGTAACAAACTACTGTATTTTATGGAAGTTAAGAGTTTGGATTTTACCTTTGCTGTTGCATTAGCTCTAACTTCTGGGCTACTGCTGATATCCACAGTTTCATATACGTGTTCATACACCTTTAAAGACAAAACAGTTTAAGTATGGGAAAAACAGGTATTTTTCTGCTCAGATAATATAACAAAATATCAGTTACAACTCAAAAATGCATACATCAAAAAGTATACAACTCTAGTAAGTTACTTCCCAATTCCCTAAAACTTGTCAACTGTCATGAAAAAACAACTCTCAGTATCTTTATTGCTCAGTTAATGTGCGAATGTCTAGGTCACAGCCTAAATCTTCCCTCCTTCCACAGCATTCAGACCTCACCATGACTTTTGAAATGCTTATGGCTAGTCTAACACACCCGACTGGAGACAGGGATAGCCACCTTTCTTGTTTGATTCAAGCTGGAACTCTTCAGTAAGGAGGCATGCAAAAATCACTTGAGGATAGCTCTTCAAATCTCTCCCAACAACCCATCCCTCCTCGCGACCCCCAAATTTTCCTTCAACTGATACAACTGACTGAATATCTTCAGAAAAAAATGGTATTGAAAACACAGACACACTAAGAATACTAATGTTAAGGAGACAGCCACATCCTCACATCTACCTGCTAATCATTTGGACTTCCTAAGAAATAAACACACTGTCTTTGCAGGATGAAAACATTAAGACAGCACCTGTACCTAGAAACAGAGCTTTAAAATCATTCCAGGTGTTACCATCAGTGGCAGCACCAACAGCAATAGCAGAGCATATACAATCACCTAAAAATCTCCAAAAGAGTATCTGGAGTGAGGATGAGATGGTGCAAGGCTCCACCTCAAGGTGATACGCAAGATGATGCAGATTTGGCTTTAAAGAAAAAGAAATTATCTGTACTTTGTCCAATCTTACACTGCAAGAACATAGCCTGACAGCAAGGATGGACCCTCAAAATAACCTCCAAAAAGCGATTTGTTCCTGAGCCATTATTTACTACACCTATGTTATCTTGAATTACTTTCTTTTGAACTTTTAAAATTAAGTCTTGTTCTATTAAGCTCTTTAAATCAAATTCAGCTTTTAAAAAGTACAAAGTGAGATTACTGCACTGAGCCCCAGAAGGAAAAAGTAAAGCATACCAGTTTTTAACTCAAGATAACTGCTTACATCACGATAACTTACCTCCCTTACAGCATTACAGAATTCACTTTGAAGGACCCTTTGCAATGCCTGTAGCTTTTGTGGTGGCACTTCTCCACTTCTCTGTAATTTTTCCAGCAACTCAATTGCTCTGCATATGTCTACAGAAAAATAAAGAACTAGTAATGAGGACTGCCTGAGGAAACTGAAGTTGTTGGGTTTTGGTTTTTTTTAAATTAAGTTAATAGAGCTGTCTGTGTGTACGCGTGTGCACTTGCATACACCTTAACACTAACATATAGTTCCATTTCTCTCCAAACCCCATGTACCTACAAGATATTACAATAAACCACTGTACTTTCAGACCAATTTAAGTCAACCACAGAAGCCCAATCCTGTAAAGTAACTGGAGGTATCACTGCCATATATATATCACAAAGACAACCTGTTTTTTCCTTGAAGTTTAAATCAGACTGAAATATTTCATTGAGATATATACACACACACACTTTCAACATTTCATATGTATACTTCATAATTTATCGACTGTATGGATAGCATTTTGTTAAAACCAGCTAGAATATCATCAAATATGCTGTCTAACATTCCTTTTCTATTCAAAAAAACAGTTCAACAAAAGTACGCTGAATACCTCCCCTACAATAGGGCTGAGAACTATTGGCCTATTTTTTTTTCCCTAAAGCACCTAGAAAAACAACAAAATACCTTTTGATATTCTCAGTTGAGCGAGAACATCTCTGTAGTCTAGACTCCTCAACCGTCTTTGTTTCAGTTCCTAAGCACTCACATTGTCCATATTCTCATAAATGAGGCTGCTGCTTTGTGAAACCCAACTCCCTGTGAAGGACTTGATTCCAGACCAGTACAACTCCAGGCGAGCATTAAATGCTATGTGACACGCTCCTGGCAGCTCTACCAGAGAAGAACACATTTGTATCCCTCACTGGTATTTCTGAAGTGTTACATTAGTGATGGTTCTGAATCATGCAAGTCCTTGAAGAGAAGCAGAACAGGCTCTCAGAACAGCAGACAGAAAGGATTAACTTCATTATCACAAACACAAAGCAGCGGTGATTAATCTACTACAGAAATCAGGCACAAATTATTTTAGAAAAGGATGAAGTCTGGGACACGGCTGTATCCCAAATGCATTACTTCCTTTCTTCTGTAATTAACTTTTAGCCAATCATTTCTCACGTGAATGCACGTCTACTCAATGGTTTCGTGCCAGGCCAAGTGTAAGAAGGGAGAATTTACGTAACAGGATGAAAAGACAGTGTGTTCTGAAACGAAGGTGAAGTGCACTGGCAAAAGACAACCCCCGGTGATGTTCTGCCTGCTTTGTGAACCATCAGTCAGACACCTCTTACCGACTGCTGCACCCAGATCAACTGGTGTCATTCATTAAACAAGGTACAACTTAACCTCAAAGGCTGGTCATCCACTGCCTGGAAACAAATCTTTCATGGATGCCCACCTAAGTATTACCACAACAGCCACAAGACATAAATTATTTCAGAGGAGAGTTAAGGTTTCTTCATGCCGTCAGAACTCAGCTTTTTTTTTTTGGCAAACATTCTGAGCTTTGCAAGCATCAGTTATCTAAAGCAAAGAAATACCAAAACCTCAATTTTGGCTAGTACTAATCCCAAGTCTACAGAGAACTCATTTCATACAGGTGTCTGTATTTGCTATTTGTACAAATACAAAATGAAAAAAGTGCTTCTAAAGCTTGTAATTTATAGAATCATAGAATAGTTTTGGCTGGAAGAGACCTTCAAGATCATCAAGTCCAACCTTATTCCTACCCCTAGCAAAACCCACTAAACCATGTCCCTAACACACATTCTTCCTAACACACATTTTGTATTTAACATAAAAAAGTAGTTGGTGAGATTATAGATGTGATTGTTTATTAATCTTTCTATCTTGTTATGACACAAAATCCCCAACATTCTCACTAATTCTCATGTTCAGCAACAGCAGTACAAATTACCTTAATTTCATGAAATCTCACTGAACAGCTTAAAGCGATGAACAAATAACAACAGCAGCACTTCCAATCCTGCAACACTCTACATATTCATTAAAAAAAATCTCCTATGTAAATTACAATACAGTTAGCACTTAAATACTTGCAGGCGTTTGCAAACAAACCGTTATTTCATGTACATAAAAAGTACAGTTCTATGCAGCCATCCTGGAGTCTGGTCCGTGAACCACATTAAGCTGTAAGGTGCATGAACTTCTTATCTAACCGTTGGATTAGATACTGCAGCAAATGTTGCAGGGGGACAGCAATCTACTGATCCAAAGGGCAGCTGCAGAAATGAAGACTCCAGAACTCCATTTACTAATTTCTTATTTTTTGACCTCCAAGTTTCATCAAGAAACTAGATACCTTTCCTACCTGGATTTCCTAACAGACTAATGTTTAGCTACACAGCATTTTATACCCTAAGGCAAAACTGGCCAGTTTTGGAACCCCCTGTGTCTTTCATAGAGTGTAGACTAAGAACACAGAAACAGCTTGTCAAAAATTGCCTCGGTACACTGAACCGGATTCCTTTTAGATGAAACAAAAGCAAAAAATGCACTTTACTAAAAAAGGGCTTTCGGATCAAAGGACCAAGTTGCTGCCATAAAGTAGAAACCCACAGCAAATAATCACAGCATGAAAGTTGGGTCCTCAGCACTCTACAGATCTCCTCTTATCACGCTGCAGCTCCTGCTTGGGCAGATACAGCCAATGGATGCCAATAGCAGGAGTTTTTTTCCTTGCAGTTGGTTTGATTTACCCTGTTGACAGGACCTCATTGTACCAGTGTGAAAGTTAAATGAGCATAGCTTTCTCCTGCTGACCACATTAGGCACTATTAGCCAATAGCTGAGAATTCAATCTCCCCCAGCAACACTACTCTGGAAAGGAGCTAGTTTGGCTGGGAACAATTGGCACACTTTTCACTTTCAAGAACAGGTCATTGCCTGCCCTGCTGATGTAGTTTGCTTCCTCCTGAACTACTGCTTGGGATAGGATCAGCTGCAAGCTGTCTTCCTCACAATATCAGCACTACAGTTTAGCCAACTGTTCAGCACTAGAGACTGAAGTGAATGCTACAGAATTGTGTCAGTGATGGATTTCAACAAGGATCAACGTAGAAATAACTCCAGAGGTAGGTGATTAACAAAATTATAGAACTCATTGTAAAATGGAATCCACACAACAACAAAATAATAATTAAAAAATGAAAAAAAATTTCTTTTAACCTTTCCATCCTTTTTGAGTTTCCTGTTCTTCCTTTTTTTTTTGTGATCACAAGATACTAGATTGAAGTTCTGATAAAATGAGGTACATTTACCTAAAAGAATGTGGATAAAAAAGACATCAGGATGACACCACTCCAAACATATGTGAATAAAACACAAAGAGAGGAAAAATGCAGTGTCCTCACGGACACTCCTGATTAACCACCTCCACTGTCTGTGTTCAAATAGTCTGGATTTCAAAGGTGTACACAGGTCTATCACACATCGCCACCAAACCATAAGAATAACTTTGAAATGTTAAATGCTCTTTCATCCCTGCCCTCCAGTGAATTTAGGTGGTGGTGTTTGCAATGCAGCGTGGAGGAGAGAACAGACAGAGAGAATTTTCCATTGCCCTGATGGCAAGCATATGCTAACTATATGATCTACTCATTTTCTATGCTATATGCCGATAACATTAGTGATGTTCACTTCCAAGCTGATGATGATTCATCCCCAGGTTATCTGCAGTCAACCCTATACAATTAACAGAGATTATTTATCTCTGTAAATAAAGCTCCTGCTTTTGTAGGTCAATTATACTGTGCTTCCTTTTTCTTTTTTTTTCTTAAAAAGACCAATATGCCAGAAAACTAAATAGCTCCTTTGTTCCACTGATCCTTAAATAACTGCAGATTTGTTTGCTTTCATGGACAGAGCACACCAGCAGGGTGGGGAAGGATGCTGCCTCAGGTTTAACTCCACAGACCTACCAAGAGCAACTAATCCAGTGCCAAAGCAGCTGCCCTAATTAACAAGCTTTGGAGCTGGGAGGATAGATGAGCTGCAGAGTCGGAAGCAAAGTCCTTACATAAGTCACTATTTACAGGCTTCTTCTCACATGTTAAAAGTGGTTCACTTGTGGAATAGGAAAGACAGCTGGGCAAATAGAAAAACCAAATTCTGTGGCAGGTAACACATGACAGAACCAGGTGGCAGTACCAAACTCAATAAAGTGGGTATAATACATCTTGTTATACATATACAAAAAAGACCATCTATCCCTGTGAGCAAAGGTGGTGGTCCCAATGGGATTGGCAGTGGGAAAACAGCCAGTTCATCCAATCACCTAGACTCCTCTTAATTGCTTTACTTTGAGAAATCCTGCTTTTGAATTCTCAGTATTCTTTTCCCATTTAAATTCCCTTTTCCAATCCATATTTTCCTATGTAGATGCTAATAAACAAATCATACATATTGTTATGCAAGCATGAGTTCACTGAGCTACTATGGACCTTGCATAGTTCTAAAGAACCACCCTAAACTTCTGCTCATCATTGTTTCTTAAAAGCCCTGCATAAAAGACACAAACATACTACAGAAAAAATACCCAAATAGGTTTTGTATTTTTTCCTGTTTCCCTACTAATTCTTGTTACACACTGAACATCATCAGCAATACAACTTACTACAAACCATAAAATCAGGATGAAAACGTGGACGTGAGAGTGTAACAGAGCTGAGTAGAGGGTGAATAAGTGCAAAAGGGCCCCTGCATGTGTCAGTGTCTTCTGTAAAAGTAAGTAAATTATATTGCTAAAACACAGCCTAACAGATTGAATTGGAGCTAAAAATTCAGCCGTGTTCCAGAGTAAGTTTTCCCAGGAGAAAACTAGAAACAAGGCGCTATCAGGCTGAGTGCAGAGCTGGCAGAACGGCAGGCAGCAGCGAAGGCTCAGCAAACGCTTCCACAGAAGGTCTGGGGCGAGTGCACCCAGGGAAACGCAGCCGCGAACCAAACCTCCGGCAGCCGCACGAAGAAAAGCCGAAGCAGCAACCCGCTGGGAGAGGCGGAGGCAAAGAAAACATTCCCGAAGCAGCTACTGCAGCGCTGCCCTCCGGCTGTCTCCGGGGGACAGGAGCCGCTCAGGGCCCCGGGCGGACCGGGGAAAGGGGGAGCGACGCCAGCGCTGCCCGCTCCGCCCCGGCCCCTCTCGCCGGCGGGGCCCGCGGCACCCACCGTGTCCGAGTCGGCGCTGAGGTGCTGGAAGGCCAGGGCGCCGAAGACGAAGCCCGAGAGCAGGGCGGACGTGCTCTCGCCCTCCATGCCCCCGACAATGGCGGGCCGGGACGCGCCGCGGCGGCGGGAGCCCCCAGCGGCTGCCGGCGGTAGAGCAGGGCCGGCTCCGGCACCTCCCGGCCTCCCCCCCCCTCCTCCCACCTCCGTGTCCACGCTTAAATGGGCGCTTGCGGCACAGGGAGCTGGTTGCCGCGGGGGTAGCGCCTCTCCTTCCGCACGTGGATCCTCCGCTGGTG
>WUAM01000272.1:4313389-4357984 GCA_024336885.1 Actenoides hombroni | reverse complement strand
TGACCTTGAATGTCTCCAGGGATGGGGCCTCCACCACCTCCCTGGGCAACCTGTTCCAGTGTTCCACCACCCTCATAATAAAGAACTTCTTCCAAATGTCCAATCTAAATCTACCCTTCTCTAGTTTAAAACCATTGTCCCTTGTCCTGTCACTACATGCGCTTGTAAAGAGTCCCTCTCCAGATTTCTTACAGGCCCCTTCAGGTACTGGAAGGCTGCTATAAGGTCTCCCCAGAGCCTTCTCTTCTCCAGGCTCCCTTGGATGGCACAGCTTGCAACAAGAACACCAAATAAAGGGGGAACTGTTAATGTGTATTATTTTATCCCATCAAATATCAGTTCCATTCTTAGAATCATAGAATCATTTAGGTTGGAAAAGACCCTTAATATCATTGAGTCCAACTGTTAACCTAACACTGCCAGGTCCACCATTAAACCATGTCTACACATCTTTTAAGTACCTCCAGGGATGGTGACTTCACCACTTCCCTGAGCAGTCTGTTGCAGTTTGTATTTATACGGTCTGAATTTATATGAGGACAGCATACAATTGTGCACATTCCTGTTGATTGCTACTCTGGAAGCATGGTTGATATCTCATTGAAGTGTTACAGCAAGATGACTGCATCTATCTTGAAAAAATTACTCAAAATTATATACTTTGCTACTAGCTCACCTAATTAAACCAACACACTGGCACTTCTCGATGAAGCAAGAATAACAATAGTGAATGATACAGAAGTTCCCCACATGAGGAGATAACTCTGCATAGTAACAGAGACCACAGTTCTTAAAGTGCTAGATACCTCAGACTCTGAGCTTAGAACTGTCTACATGGGCTTTCTCATGTGTATTTTAAATACAGGTTCTGAACCACTAAATATTGGTAGGCTCAGTATCACAACCAAAGTTTACAGAAGCTGAATACTGTTAGCTGCTCCTGCTATTTGTGGAAGCAGAAAGAGCAGCACTTGTCATCAGTTTCCCTCTCAGGTGTTATCCAGAAAGAAGTCCTAGTCATCATTCCCTAGCCTAAGCAGCACTGAATACTCTCTTGGCTTTTATACTTGTTTTTTTGCAGTCCAAGCCACTCAGTCTTTTCAGTTTCCATCTCCCTCAACTTAGCTATTATCTATAGATTTTACTTCTGTACCATCTAAAAACATTTTTAGAAACATGTTCAAGACTGCCACCAGCTCCTTCAATACATTTTTTTCTGTGTCACTGTCTTAAATGCAGTGTTCCTTTTCACCTCACATAAAATATACATTTTATATCCTAGCAAAACAGTGTCCTTTTATACAATACAGAAATGACCTCTGGACCAGGATTTAGAGTCCAATATTCCTCTGTCACAAAAGATTACCTTAACCAGGAGGGACACACTCAGAATGCTTCAATTGTGATTTAATATGGAATTTAAATTCTCAAGACTCAAGAGTAATTCACACTGCCTACCCTCAAGAATCACTTTACTGTTGAACATACTTAAGATCAATAAAAGTTATTAGAGGATTCCATTTTGGTGTCCATGGGATCTTGTGCTCAAAACTACACACTCTTCATCTCAGAGGGTGGAAGCACTCAGCGTAATTAGCCTGGAAACTAGAAGACTGCAGCTGTGCCTCTTCTTAATGCCAAGACTCTAGAACACAGATCTTCCCTTTCTTGGTAAAGTCCTAACCACTAGATTATTTCAGTGCTTTCATCACAGGACAATATTTCATTCCCAGGTAGATGTTTTTGCCCTCTGCCAGACTCTGAATTGGGTGCCTCTTCAGACATGCCTCTACTGCATGATGAATGTCCACAGTAGTACTGGAGGTTGGACAAGTGTGATTGCAAAAATAATTTGAGTAATGCATCTTCTTCTTCAGCCCATGGTGGCCAGCCAGGATGAAAGCTGTACACCTCATCTTTGCATTTGGAAAGCTGAGTCTTTGGTCTCTAGCACAATCATCTCTTTCTTGTCTCAGATTCATTACTGCTAACAGATAGTGAAAATTATATGCAAAGATGGAACAGGGAATAGTAAGTCTACCAGCAACAGTCCTTAGCAGGACATGAGTTAGTTTCCAACACACAGCAGAAAGGGAAGGGCTGAAGGACAGATTTTTCAGCTGAACATCACTCCTGGAAGTTCATCAGAACTAAACAATTATTGGGACTTGAGTGTAAGGACTTATACTGGCTCACTGACACAAACAGACTTGGGAATGACCTCAAAATACATCCTTACTTTCTGTGTAGACAAAAGCATGAGTTAGATGGTTATGACTGTCCTACATGCTATATTCACAATGATCTGGTTAAGATTCTGATTCATGGAGCATCTGAAAATCTACAGTAAACCAAGAACACACATAACATCTTACTGGAACACAGTTACTGAAAGGTAACAGAAAGAATTATTCAAGCATCTAAACTATTCATCTATTATCTAAACTAATTCCTCAAAAGCAGACACTGTGGAAGGCTTACCATATATACTCAAAGCCAGAAAGTCTCACATCTGGTCTCAAAAACATGTACATAGGAAAGAAATAAAAGATCATATGGCTAAAATATTCAAAATGGATGCACTGTCTTGTATGTCCCAGCTTTTGCTGTCTAGTGCTGTTACCTTTTCTTGGTTTTCTGTGGACACATTTTTAGATCAGGTGTAAGAGACTTACCAGCTTGAAATGTGAGTAAAACCATCTTTTCAAAAAGCACAATCGTTAAATTGTAGTATATTTGTTATTAGTGCCTATGATTTAGGAAGCAAATGAAAAAAAACAACCAAACAAACAAACCAAAACAAAAAACCACTTCTGTAAGATACTAATTAACATAAACTATGATAATCTTTATGAAGTCCATGGAAACCCAACAGAAAAGGAAAAATTATGATCATAAAGTTAGTATACTGCTACTGATAAGATACACAGCAAAGTGTCCTTTGATCACACAGTCATATGTGGTTTATGTTACATACCTTAGTTATCTACGAATAAAACATTGAGCAAGGACAGTCACAACACTTTTAATTACAGTATAAATGTTGCAGTGCATTCAGTTGAGCCTTGATCAAAGATCATTTAATGATATTAATTTCTTCCCATCCTTTTTTTACCAAGTATCAACTTTCTGTATATGCTAAATGGAATTGTTCTCATAAACTTGATCTGTCTTCAAAAAATAAAAAGTGCAGCCTATGCTGACAAGAGTAATTACACTTAGAGAAAAATGTACTCAGTATGTAACCGTCTCCTCCACGTGAGCTTCTGTTGTCAGTTACACACCTTAGCACAGTATTGAGGATCCTTTGTACGAAGGCACACACACCAATTCAGCTTGTTAATGATACTGTCTGTCTCTGATACTAATGAAAGTAGCAGTGTCTAGTGACAGTTCTGCAGAAGACTACACGTGGGATGCACGTGGAGGACTGGAGCTTTCACTGGTTAATAATGACATGCCTTTAGCTTAGCAAAGATCAAGAACACTGGCAGTTTGTCAATCAGAAAGCTGGGGCACACCCATTCAGAGTAATCTGGTGGTTCCTTCTGGCATGCGGTTCAAAGGACAGATCTTATTTCTGTGATTACAGGAACTTTATGGTAGTTCTCTCATTACAGCGTGGTTGAGAAGCTGCAACAGAGAAAGTAGAGATGCAGGCACACAGGGAACGATGGTAAGGTAGCAGGAAATGTTGGAATGCTTTTTCACCGATCAGTTTTGGCTCATAAAGCCTTAACCAGTACTTTACGTAGTCTCAGAACTAGTTGAAAACTTAAACTGCTGTTCCAGAATGGATCCACATACTGCACTTAAAAATATGAACTTATTCTGTCATGTCCATATTACAACTACAACATTATTTTAACAATTCTTGATTTAACTCCCCCACCACCAACTGTCCTTCAGTCAGTCTCTTTTAAATAACTCCTCTTACTTTTAAAATTAGAAATATATGCCTATATAGAGTTGAAATTAGTAGCATAGGACCATATAAACATACAATATTTTCTTTCACAATGTCAGTATTATAAGTTTGGTTTTAAATTTAGTGTCAAGATTCAAGATAAAATGAAGATCTGACAGCTCTGTGTATTAAGTCCCTTTTTGCAAGTCTTCAGTAATGTTATTATTTATTACTATTATCATCATTGTTATTATCATAATAATAATTGAAAACCAATTAAACCTTTCTATCTATTCTCAAGTATAGAAAAACACATTAGTACTGCCACTGACTTTTTGAATTAATTTATGATTAACAAATTACTGAATTATTTTACTGGGAGCACAGTTCTGTGCCTTTTTGATCAGGTCAAAGATCCAATGGAATGCCACAACTTGGATAAGGCTTTCATATATTTAACCTTCACATTTCAAAATTTTCATACCAGAATTTTGAAGTGGGGAGGTAAAACAGCATCCAGTTCAATCTGCATTCTAACGTTTATTTAAAATTCAAACACAGGCACAAAAGCAATGCTTTTTTTGCTTCATCCCATATAGTAAACATCTCTCTAAACTAATTATTTCCACACAAAATCTTAAAAGCTCATCTGTTACAGTGTTTCTCTAATTTTAACTGAAGGATTCTAACTTTTAACTGAAGGATTCTAATTTTTAACTGAAGGATTATGTATTGATTTACTTTGCAACTTGCTATTTCTTACCAAGTAAAAAATGAAATGGACTTTTTTTTATTATTAGTTCTCTTTTTTCCTTCCCTCCACTTTGTTTGGTTGCATGTGGGTGAACACAAAATTCAAAGAACACTTTGTGATGTCTTACTATTTTCACAGGTACATGGATTATAGGTTGAAAAATACTCATCCAGTCTATCCCATTGAACAAAACACTAGGATCAATTTTTCACATCATTGCAGCAGTTTAAGCATAACACTGCTGAAACAAGCAATTAAACCAAGACTTTATTAAGAACTGCCTCATTACACAAACTATTCCAACACTTTAGCTCACTCAATACAAAGACCCCAGAGCAGGCAGAGGTGGATCACCTCCTCCTTACCTTCTTCATTCATTGATTTGCCAATGTCAATAGCAACTCATTCTACAAGACAGAAAGCTGGTTTCCACCTTGAAACCTGAGACTCAACAGCCTTTCTGTTATTTTATCCTCCGATTACAACTCTGAATATTCTTGTTATCCCTAAAAATATAATACTCTTTTTAATCTTGTTACATTCTTGGCTTTTGTGACTTGCCAGTGAATTCCATGATGTAATTACAAGTTTTATAAGTAGAGGTAATAATAGGCTGGGGGGGTTTTTTTATCAATTTTGCATGTTAGCTTTTCATTTTCCTTGTTGTTCCTGTTCTCATGTTAGATGAGAGAGAACACAGTCATCTAATCTACTGTACGTAGACCATCATTTTGCTGCTCTCTAAAGTAAAAAAAGGCCTAATCTTTCAAAAGAGGGTTTTTTTCATATACTTAGTCATTTTCATTTTCCTTCCTCGATCCCACTGTACTTTTCCAGTACACTTTTTGAAATGGGGAAAACAGCTGCTGAAATTGTGCAATCTCTCTACTGAACACAATATGTCACCTGCGTAACAGTGGAAGATGAGGTCCTGAGAACTCAGTTCTGTGGAGAGCAATGCTCTTTGAGTCATAAATATTAATACTGCAGAGACTTTCCAGTCTGACTTCCCTGGACACAATATCATTACACCAAAGGCAAATTCTGCATCAAATCTTTAAGTTCTTTTTACATGTAAGTATATCTTCTTGCCTTATTTTAAATACAGTTTAAATATGAGGTCTTCAATTAACAGAGGACAACATTCACAGTTATCCTCTGTTACCCGCCTGTACTTTTAGTTCTATAGTTTGTTGTTTTCTTTCAGTTTCAAGGCTGGGAAACTCTTCTTCTGTGAGACTTAAAAAGCTATCAATTAGCAGTCATATGGGGGGAATAAACTAATAAATTGTAGATACTTTTAGACTGTGGTGGCAAGAGGTTACCTCTTAATCTTCTCCCAAATAAACAAAATAGATTGAGCTATTAAAGCTTCATATTTTAAGACACTAGTCCTAGTTCTTGCATTCAACTTGAAAGCCTTTCCAGTTTTTCAGCCTTCTTTTAACAGTGTCCCAGTATTGGTCTCATTCTGTATCAAAGGGGTTACATTCTTTGCCTACTCTTAAATTAATACTCCCCTGATAAAAGGTCAGTGTTCACCTCCTTAGATTAGAAGTGTCTTCACTGGACAGGTTGTTATTTCTTTAAGCGTCCCATAGCCCTGTCCATTGTTAACACATTCCTCCATAATCTTTCATAAGCAAAGGCTATTTCTCATTTCTATTATTTATGTTACTTTACAATGGAAGAGTCTCCACCACAGATCAGCCAGTTCTACTGTTCTACACACCAAATAAAAAGATGGTCTTTAACTCAGAGATATCTTTGGATTGCTCCTCTCTTCCTTCACCCCTCCCAGCTTGCGCTGAACACATTTCACTAAGAATGCAGTATATGGATGGGCAGATTAATCTTGACGTTAAATACAAGCTATTAACTATATGTTTATGATGTCATCTGCCATTCTCAGGAGTGCTGAGTCCTATCAGCTCATTAGTAACAGAAGTTTAAGATATTTCTCAAAGATCCACAGTGTACTAAAATACACATCAACTTTTAAAGTCTGATCCAATCTTGCTCACTGATTTATTAATCTCTTACTACTACCATATCCTGATTGTGTCAAAGGAGCATTGATTCTGTAACAACCTAATAATTGTTATTTTTGTAAAGTCCTTATTCTAAACAGCTAATCAGGCTACTGACAACATCTACTCATATACAATGTATATAGCCTGATCTGGAAAACAATAATTGTAGTAATATTAGACAGATTAAACTTTTAGCGATGTTCCCAATGGCAGGTGGTAAATAAATAATCTCTACCAATACACATGTATCATCAGTGATAACATACAAGTACAACGAAAACTCTAAGTGGTAGAAGTCATCCTTGACTGAATTCACTCAGTAGTTTAAGTGATAAAGGAGAAAGAGTGGACCAGATATGGAAATGTAAGGGGGGCGGGAGGGTGGACTAGATGATCTCCAGAAGTCCCTTCCAACCCTTATCATTCTGTGGTCTTTCTCTAACCACTCATAACTATAACAAAGTGTTTTTAAACACAAAGAAATAAAGAGAGTTTGTGACTTCATAACATACACTGGTCAAAAGGAAAGCAGTGAAGTTGCTGAAAAAGTGCCCTAACAACCTCTCTGCGAGACCTGGCAGTCAGATATATCTGTTACCCATCCTAATTTACAAGCAAACAGGCAGGTATAGCAAAGGCCTGCCTTTGTGACACAGTGAATAAATGACTGAGCTCAGCAACAAAAAGGAAGCGTATGAGTGGTGGAAGTGGGGACATGATGAGGAGGAATAAAGCAACATTGCCCAGTCGTGCAGGGATGGGATTAGAGGGCCAATGCTTGTATAAAGTTAAAACTGATAGAGGGTGTCAAAGATAACAACACTTTTGCAGGAAGATGGGAGAGAGTAAAATCTAGGCCTGCTGATAAATGCAGCAGGTGACCTTGTGAGACAGCAGGTAGTGAATGTCATCTTTGTCTCAGTTTCTACTGGCAAGGTCTGCCCTCAGGACTCCCAGAGCTCCATGTCAAATAGCAAGGATCAAGTTAGGGTCTATTTAAACAAGCTGGATATGTAATACAAGTCCATAAGATTGCACAGGATACACATGAGAGTACTAAGACTGCCAGCATATGTCATTGGAAGGGCAGCCTCTGCCCCTTGTGAAAGGTCACAGTGATCATAGGAGGTTTCTGACAACTATAAAAATGTTCTGTCTGTCTTCAAAAATGGAAAGGAGGATCTGGGTGATGACAGGCTGACCACCCTTCTCTCATTCGCTAGGAAAATTATGGAGCAAGTACTCATAGAAACCATTTCCATTCACACAATGACAAGAATGTGATTGAGAACAGCCATCTCGAATTTCCCAAGGGCAAACTGTTTAGTCGCTCTGATTGCATTCTATAACTACATCACAGGCTCTCCGGGTGAGGTTAGACTAGTAGTTGTTATTCTCCTTGTCTTTAGCAAGGCCTTTTAGACAGTTTCCTAGTGTTCTTGCAGCCAAACTGGGGAGGCATAGGTGGACTACAAGGTGGCTTACAAGACCAGACCATTGGCCTCAAAGGGTAGCTAATAACTGAAGTCCAGTGAGCAAGTGATTCCAAGTGGTATTCCTGGGATTAATACAAATCTGATATTATTTAGTGTTTTCATTCATGACCTGCATGGATGAGACCCTTAGGAAGTACAAGGTGACACCTAATCGAGGGGGTTTGTTGGTATACTGGAGGCTATAGCTGCCATTCAGGGATATCTCAACAAGATGAATGAGTGTGTAACAGATACATCTATTTTGAAGTTCCAAGAAGATAAATACAAGGTCCTGCATCTGGGACAGGATATACTTACAGAGGAGTGCAGGCCAGGACTAACGGTTCTACAGGAGAGGACCCAGTGAACCACAAACTAAACAAAGTCAACAGTGTGTCCTTGTGGTAACGAAGACTAACCATATCTTGGACTGCATTAGCAACACCATAGCCAGCAGGTCAAGGGACATGATTATTGTCCTCTATTCAGCACATATGAAGCCACATCTGAAGCACTGTGTTCAGTTTGTTCTCTTGCCAAATAAAAAGAGACTAAAGGGAGCCAAGTGAAGGGTCATTAAGATGGCCAGGAGCTTTGACATACAAGGAGGTTAGGGACCTGAGAATACCAATATTGTAATCAATTTTAATGGACTTTTACTGATAGAACATTCTTAGCAGCATTCCTTATGGTCAAATTATGCGAACAGATGCATTTTGGTGTCCCATCCAGAAGACCTGCAATGGTGACAGGCATATATTAGAGCACATTAATGCCACCAGTGCAGTGCCTGATGATGTGCCACAGCAAACTTTGAACTGGGTTCCATACAAACATTAAAGGGTAGCCTGAAGGTGGTACTGCCTCTGTGCTGCAAGAAGAAACTCCCATAGATCTTCTGTATTTCTGTCTGACAAACTCAAGCCTGCTCAGGGACTTCTGCTGCACAGAAAAATGATTTGTACATCAAAGAACAAACTGGCATCCTATCCATGAATGATTTTCCATTTATAGCTGAAAAGCCACTGCTAAAGAGGCCAAAACTAGTTTATAAAATATCTCAGCAGCTATAATTGTTTAGGACCACTGAACTGCATGTTCCAAGCCAGATCAAAAGGAGCACCACAAACCCATGAAAGGCTTATATGTAAAGACAGGGTAAATTCCATGTCTGGGATCCATCTGTAATTCTGTCAAACCAAGAGTTCTTGTATACAAATTAAACGCCTGTCTACCAAAATTAAGTGAACTAAGAACAAATATCCCCTTATCACTTTTTTTTACAGTAACTACCTTGTTTTCTTTAACGTTAAATACAAAATACCCTTCCTTTTACACTGTTGTGTATTTTTATCACTTAAAAAAAAAATTTGCTCCTTTGATAACCAGAGATCTCATTTTGAAAATGAGAAACACTTCCTCTCAATTTAAAACAATACTCAAACAAGCCACTGACAAGGATTATAGCCAAAGGTAGATACAGGTAAATTCTTTAAAATAATCCTTGAACATGCATTGTGGCATTGTGAAATCTTTCTACTGTTTGTACTTGTTTACACTTCAGCAGCAATAAACATAAGTATAGCAAGCATATGCTATTATCTGAAGAAACTTGCTAAAAACTTACTTCATGTGATTAAAGATAGCCAAAAGGCGGGATATCTTACATAAGGAAACAAAAACAACCTTTCTTATTGCTTTATCTGATAAATCCAAATAATTATCTTGAAAATAACAAATAATCTGTAAACATGAAACCTTCTGAATTCTTCTGCTGCTCAATAAACCCAATTTAGTTTGTCTGCAAATACTATGGTTTATGTGAGAGGTAGTAACTTTTTTATTCCAATTGATCTTCAAAAAACACATTTTAGGACATGGTTGAAACTTAGCCTGAAAACTTGACCTTTACATCAGCTGGTCTAATCTAATAAAAGATACTACCTATCCCTAGAAGCCCTTGCTTTGTTTATGAGCATGACTGCCTGAGATTATAGCATTACTATTATCAGACAATGCCAACTGTAAGGTTCTCCCAGTGCCCAGGATGGGAAGGACTGCCAGCTCTTCAAGTGATTGACCAAAAATAGCCTCTCGTTGGGGATCCCCGTGCAGTGCTGGCACCTCCAGCCTCACGAAGAGAGAGGATGGGAGACACTGCCATTATGCACCTGGGACTGCGGTGGTGTGAAAGGGGCGGCAGTGCCGGGGATGCAGAGGTGCCTACCACTCGGGTTGTCTGCAAACACTGTAGTATTCCTTGATTGAGATTAAGCCTTTTGCATCTACATGACAGCTCTCCATTGCTATACATCTGGGTAGTAGCCTAAGTAGCTGCTGAAACAGTTACTAGGATATTGTTACCCACCCAGCACAGCACTAATTAATTTCGAAGTCAGTGGCTCACAGCTTTTGCTGGACAGACAGTCGGCAAGATCCCTTGAAAGCCCCCGGGCTTTCCTCTCCCTCTGGACTTCCCCAGTGACGACTCGGTCTCCCCCAGCTAGGCCGGAGCCGGGGGCCTCACGGCTGCAGAGCCCCAACAGCCTCCCCTAGACCGCTACGGGCGCGGAGGGGGAAGCCTCATGGAAAAGCGTGCCTCTCTGAAAGCCGCTGTAAAAGCCTCGTCGGAAGAAAGGACACGTAAAAGCTGCCTTGAAGCAGGCCGGGGAAGGGGGGAGGCGCCGGCGGCGGGGGGAGGGAGGGGGGAGGGAAGTGGGAGCCGCCGGCCAGCAGCCGACCCGCGCCCCGCCGCCGCCGCGCCCCGATTCCTGTTGATGCAGCGCCCCCTGCGGGGCGGGCGGCGCTGCCGGGCGGCTGAGGCGGCCCCGAGCAGCGGCGGGGCCGGGGCTGTGGAACAGCCCCGTGTCCTTTCCCGGCGCGGCGCCCAGGCGGGGAGGGGGAGGGGAGGGGAGGGCAGGGAAGCCCTCAGCTCTTCTGAGGCCCGCCCGCCGGGGCACTGGCGCCCGCCGTCGCGCCGCATCGGCACCTCGGGGCTTCCGCACGGAGGAGCTGACTGACAGAGGCAGGCGCGGAGGGCAGGCGCCCGGCATCCCCCTGCCCTGGCACGTCGCCGGACTGCGCCGAGGCGAGGGGGGTAGATGTGGGGAAGAGCGGACACCGCCGCGGAGGGCGGGGGGGGAGCGCGCCACGCGGTACTTCGGCGAGCACCGGCTTTCCGAAGAAGCAGGCTTTACACGCCGCGCTGGGGTCTGCCTGCACCGCAGGCTAGATCCGCCGAAGCCACGGCCCAGCGTGCCCCGGTGAAGACAGCGCCCCGCCCCGCGCGGCCCCAGACGCAGCGTCTCGGCCAGCGCGGAGCGGTCCCGGGGCGGTGCAGGGGCGGGTGGCGGCCGTGGCTCTGCCCGGGCCTGGGTTTCCCGGTGCCGGCCGGAACTGTGGCGCCTTCACTGGGAAATGCCCGCTCCTTTTTTTCCTTCGCCAGCCCTTTAGTACCGCTGAGGGCCCCGCCCGCTAAAGACACCAAGCAGGGAGCGGGTATCTCCCGCTGCACCTCCGAGCGCCCTGGGGGCTGGAATAAACCTATATGAATGTTCTGCCCGTGTGTGCTTTCCGTCTGCTTATCGGCAATGCGATCGGGGTGCGAGGCTCATGTGTGGCGTGTACCTGCTGTGCTGAACCAGGGCAAGCACGGCCTACCCTGGGGCTTCTGGAAAACGAGAGTGTTTCAAGACATTCCTATATCCTTAATTTATTCTAAGGGCATAACTCTCCACGCGTGGCTTTGATTTTGCCTGCCCTCTGTTCTTTTCGCTTTGAAAGAGGATCATTGTCAACAGGTCTCCGAAGTGTCAGCTGATGTGACGGTGATGTACTCTCGGTGATCCATTCTAATGCCAGCTCCTCTCGGTTTGAAGGATGCTGCCTGTGCTCTGCAGTGAAAAGGTCATATGAATGGAATTTTGCAGGTGAACAAAATTAAATCCTCACAGACTAGTTTCCAGTGAGAAAAAGTGTTCTAGCAGCTGGAATCATAGAATGTTTCTGGAATAAAATCCAGATGTTTCTATCACAGTGCTGCAGGAACTACTATTCTTTTACAAGCGGCTGAGATTTTAAATAGCTTGCTCTGACTTCGGACAGATACGCCCGGGGAGAAAAATGAGTCTTCGGCAATACTTTGTAAATCTGAAGATTTTTCCAAAAGACATGTCATAAGAAAACGTATTTAAACATACCTTTAAAGTAGCATTATTGTGACCAATAAAGAATAAAGATTCACAAGTTAAAGCATCTGCTTCAACTTTCCTGTAGAACCAGTGAACTGGAAAATGGTGTTATGAGAAAGAGAAAATCTGAAAAGCAAATTTTACGTAGTACTTCCACTGTCTACTTCATAGCACAGTCCAACTTAAACCATACTGTTCCGGGAAGTTGCACTGGTTTATACCTGCAGAAAAAAAGCCCCAAAGTTTGAGTTTCTAATTTGTGATCTGTGAATAATGTTGATAATGTAATAGTCACTTGCTTTTGTTTGCTTCCAAAAGGAAACTTACGGCCTCTGATTATCTTTTACTTGAGAAAGCTAGATCTTCTTACAGCAGAAGCTCTGTGGATAGCAGGAAAGCTAGTGGGGTTATAATCTTACAAAAGAATGGAAAAGAAGCAGTTGAAGTGACTGCTTATTCTTTCTTGTGTTTGTTTGCCTTTTTAAATGGAACTCAGACAACGATCTGAGAGAAAGACAACTTGGGTATAAAATTTGACATTGCTCTCCATTTTCCTAAAAAAGCCAAATGTTGGCATGTATGCCTTTTCTATAGAGAATGACAGGCCTGGTGTTCCAGTGGAGGAAGAAGTAGAATGCCAGTGCAGGACCACAATGGGAGGAAGGAAAAATACGTCTACAGGTCATATAGAAGAAGAAAAAGCATGCATAATCTTTTGCTTTTTCTTCTTTGAGAAAACATTTAAGCACACTGCTGTATTTTTTGCAGGACTGCCAGATTTTTTGCAGTGGTGTCTTAAGTTACAAAGCCAGGCACAGGTATTTTAATGCAGTTTTTTGTCTTCAAAAATAAGAAAATTGGAATTAAAGAAATAGCCACTGTGTAAGTCAGAAGTCTGTTCCCACCCACAAAAAGGGGATGAACTGCTGAGTCTGCAGCATGCTATATTTTTCTCAAGAAAATTTCAAGCATAGGTGGATACTGAAAGATTCAGTATTAACATGACAAACTGTTTGTGCCATCCTAGTCAGGAACCCCCTATCCTGGTAGGCATTTGGGGAAAAAACAGGTCACAGGAGTGATTCCAAAGAGTGAGGGTTGCTCCTCCTGAATGTATTTGCACAGTAGTGGCTGAGAAACATGCAAGATCTTAAGCATTAAACTTTAGCTGTTATATTTTGCTAACTGTAATGAAATTATTAATTTAGACCTATTTGTGTCAGTGAAGCTTATGACATTTGAACCAAAGTTACTTTACTTAAATCCTCATGGATGAATTAGCCTGGGTGTTACCAGCTGCGCTTTAATGCCACATGAAATATTGGTGCTGTGTGCTCTGGTATACATCAGCAGGGCTTCTGGGAGCGAACTCATCCTGACGTTTTTGTGTCTACAGTGACACTCCAGAGCTATTGTTGAAGGATTATCAATAATCAAGTGATATAGCCCATATCTTCATTGGCAAATAATTGCATCACCAGTCCAGGAGAAACTAGAAATCAGCCTCTACTGTAAGATAACTTAAAATGAGAGCAGTTTGTTTTAGGTGAGAGGGCTTAGTCTCTAAGAAGTTAATCCGTAACAGAGGAGAGTATGAGCTTTCTTCATAAATCAGTTAGGAAGGTCTTAATATTTTTACAATGGTGTCTTACCAGGCAGCCAACCATGGGGCCCTTTAATTCCAGGCATTAGGCTCAGATGTAGGGAGTGCAAATATGACAGGATAGACTCTGTGAGTAGCCAGGCAAAAGGCAGGAGGAAGAGTGGTTCAAGAAACATTGTTCACTTTCCTTCAGGATTCTGATTGGCTGCAAGATTTGGGCTCAAGCTTCTCATGAGCAAGAGATGCTATTTCCCATGGTGCAAGCAGTCATTCTCAGGAACCTCTTCTCAAGTGGACTTTTGTTTTTCATAAGAATAGCTGAATTTGGTTTAGTTTAAATACTTTGTTACTGGATGTGCTAAACCCAAAAAGCCATCAGAAGAGTAAGAAAATGCACATGGGTTGTGGCAAGCTTTGTCTCTGTACGATTTTATCAGTGTGTAAACATGTCTTAGCTCTGTTGGAAAATTACTTCCCCTATGTATGAACCTATACCTGTGTATAGGTGTTCTGGTGTTCACAGGACCAGCCCATAGGGGTCTTGTAACAAGGTAGTATTTTCCTTCACACTCAGCTGTCATGAATTAGTCACAAGGAGGGACTGCTAAGATTCTTTAGATGCTATAGAAAACATTGGAACCGTCTTCCAAATTTTTCTTGTTGCAATCATATCCTTAGAAGTGTAACAGTGCTAACTAGTGCATTATTTAAATGCACAGATCGTACAGATCACACAGCCACAATGTTTGTTTATATATGTGTTTTCACATGCATGTGGTCAAGAATGGTCTCGAAGTGGTTTTACCATTATTAGGTAAATATTAAGTCCAAACTGAAAGGAATTATACTTTAATAATTTACTAGCTAATTACTGTAGAAGGTGTGCATGTGTCCAGGTACCTCTAAGGGGGAAATAGCAATCGTGTAACAGAGTACACTGATGTGGAGGTAAAAAAATTTGGCTAGTGATGGGTATCAGGACACAATATATGCTTATAAAAGTTGCAGAGGAATCTCTGCTGTCCACAAAAACCAGTGTCTGCCTGGGAAACCTGAAGGGCCAAATTAACCATGATAGAACTTTTATTTATGATTCAGGGCAAAGAAGAGAGTGCAAATTCAATCTTTAGGTTATTAAGACATCCCTTTGCCTCAGGACTACCATGTTGGTAGAATTTTATTGCTTTAATACCAATGAACACTTTAAATCTTAGACTGTTGCATTAGTATTTACAATTTCAGCAACACTTTGATTCATTGGCCTAGTCCAGAATGAGTTTCATGGTCTGCCATGTACCACAATTGACTGCTATTGTCCCTGTCAAAGCTCAGGCTTCTATACCTGTTGAGGAACCTGGGATGTCTTCAGTCATTCACACACTAGCAATTTTTTCTGTTGTAATAGGACAGAGGAGATTTTTGCTTTGTTACATATTACAGAAGATGCATTTTGATTATTCTCTCACACATTGATTGATTAGCGAGTAGAAAGAGTCCAGTGTTTTGGTATGTGCCACCCCATCTCCATGCCAGTTATTTTTTCCACATAAAATTTGACTATGTGAGTTGTCCCTGAATTTTTCTAGTCACTGCTGGGGAATGTGGGAGGACCTGGAAGACACAAAGAAAGCCCTGCCTGTTACTCAGGTTTTTTTGAAATCTTGTCATTATCATCACCTCCCCAGCCTTTTCTGTTGATGAAAATGTTGTTTACTGATGACAAGGCTGACAGAGGAAGCAAAGCTAAACTAGAAAGTCCATGATTACAGTTACAATTAATTGGAGTAATTACAATTAACACTCAGAAATAATTAAACACATCTGTTGTTTCTTTTCCAGAGGAAAATACTTGATCTTTCAAATGTTCCTTTTTAACAAAATATTTTTTAATAAAATATCCTTTGAAAGGCCTCATACAGATGAGATGGACTCACCTTACTGATGATGTAGTAAACATACACTCTGTAGTACAGTTCCACAGGAACCTTCACCATTAAGTTCTGAAAGACAGCAAGCTTCTGTTTACAAAACAGAATAGTATTATTATATATCAATAGTGCTATATTAGTTCATTATTATATATTAATAATACTATTATATAGTATTCTATATAGAACCAAGACTTCCTTTCCAAACTAATTTGACAGAATTTGCCACTTCCCATATACAAGTGTTCGTAATACAATAATTAAACTGTCACAATTCTCACCCATAAGCACATTTTCCTTGGTAGGTGATTGAAATCATTCAGGAAATAAAATTGTGTGAATTGATGAATTTCAGAAGACACACAGGATGCTTAATTTCACCTTGAACGGGACAGGAATATTTTTGAAAACACTGCTATTAAATAATGTCCTTCTATACAGTCACAGAGGTAAATTAAGATTTCTTTAACAATATTTGCCTCCTTTTCAAGCACTTTGCTTAACTGGCCTGTTTAAGTAGCTTAGAAAACAAAGCAGTGGGCAAACAGATGGCAACGTTAAAAGAAACCCCTCATTTTACTTTACGAAAAGTTATTTGAACCCTTAAAGGTCTGAGTTTACTTTAAAAAAGAACCAGTGTTGAATTAAAGCTACTCAAATTAGATTTGGCAGAACAGCCTTTTGATAGGAGAGTATAAACAAACTGAGTCTCCCTTTGCTTTCATCACTTTAAGCAACGTGTGACCTCAGCCTCTGGTAAAGGTGGTCAAAAGAAGAAACTCTGCCTCTGCAGAATGCTCTTCTTCCCACTTCAACTTGTCAGCGCTTTCTGAGTAGGAAAGGGGTGGAAACTGCAAATTCAGTCCGTGTCCTGCACAAAGACAGGTTTGAGTTAGCAGTCAATTGCCAAGATCAGCTATTATTGAATTTAGAATGCACTATAAGGGAGTAGTTCATAAGGAGAGAATGTTTTCACCTAAAATATAATACCAATATCCCCAAAGCCTTTCATAAAGAGAGTTAAAGAAAACTTTCCAGATTTTGATCACCACACACACACAAATGACATAAAAATAATCATAGGAAAATACTTTTACTACATGTTAGATAATCAATGGCTTTATGTAATGATTTCAGTGCTTCATAACACAGAGCGGACTTTATGTTAGCCAGACTTAATATATTCTTTCTACAGTATTTATGAGAGATTTTCCTCTTTACAGAAGAAAACACAGCAGGAACCAAAACTCATTGGAATTATATGAAATCTTATATTGCCTGTCTTCATCAGGCAATACAAAGTTAGCTATTTCACATCCTCTGAGAATAGCTATCCTGAGCAGATGAACTGTTATGATCAGCAAGGGTCGCGGTACAGAATAAGCATCTGTGCTATTCAGGACCTTGTGAGTGTTTGGACTGGAATTTAATTTCACCTTTGTGCTTTTTTCCCCACATGGTGGTAATTTCTCCACTGTCTAGGGCTGCATTTGAGTCTTTCACTGACTTCAGTGTTCCTTGGCTAGTCCTTCTGCAATGAACCATTTCTCTCTTTAGATGAGTTATCTCAGAAGAAAGCTCACTGGGATCAGAAAAGTCTCTAGAAAACACTGATTTGACTCCTAAGATCTGAAATTGTTCTGTTTAAGCTCTGCTTAAGTCATTAAATGTATGCCATTGACCTAAGCTGAAGTTGGACTAAAACCCAGAAGACCATTCAAGTTCAGTAAGGTGTTTCTTGCTCTCTTCTGGTATGAGTGAGAAAATTTGAATACAACTAAGATGTATATTTAAGATTCAGAACTGAAGAGCAGATGGTCTTGGCTGTATGATGGATAACACATTTCTGGCTTTGTAAAGAGACTTCCCCCCCCCCCCAGTGTTTTTGGCCAAAAATGATTTGTAAATACCATTTCTCAAAGGTCTAATTGTAACAAAATGGATACAACCTGCTAACGTAACATTAAGTGAAATTACTGTCAAACTGTTTATACTTAAAAAAATGCATCCACCATGTAGGGTCCCCAACCGATTCTCCATCTCCACATAATGAGGTTGTCATGTACAAACAGCAATGCAAGTTTCAAAGACATTAACTGTGCTTTTAGTAATATCACTGAAGTTTAATGAGCTCCAGAAGTGCTCTGTTGTGCATTTAAAAACTCGGGGGGAAAAGCACTTGAAAAGTGTACATGTAAACTTTGCTTTTAAAATATTTGAATAATAAAAAATTGACATTATCTTCCTGTAGACTTGCATAGGGTCAGATGATGCAGAAGCACGTAACCCTGCTGTCCCTAAGCCTCTAAGCTGGGTGTCTTACAGCTGCAATGACAATATAGGCAGGGTTTAGCTCCTACAGTCCCAGGAGTTTTGCTGTTAATTGCAGTAGCAGTAGGGCTGGACCACTCTAAACAGGTGACAAGCAGCTATGCTACCTCTTTGTGCGGATGATGCCGTATATACCATTAATAGACCTGCTCCACATCAACAGGGATTTTCAGAGCTTACTTTCTATATATCGAAGAATATGTAGTGATTGTTTCCCAAACTGGAGTCTTTAGCTAGACTTTCTCCATCAAAGGTGCCAACCTGATAGTGCTAGAGATAGATTAATTTGGGTTTGTTAAAATATGTGATCTTGTTGTCTTTATGAAGCCAGTGAGTTTGGCTAGTATCAAATAGACTCCGTTAATGGTATCTAACTGGTACAGCCTGTACAGATATAATGCAATCTCCTTCCATACTATTTTACCACATTACACTGATTTCTAATCTTCCAAATATTCTCAAGAGGAATTACTCACATGTATAAAATAACCTCATATTCTTGAATGTTTGCAGGCTTGGGCCCTAGGTTACAATATCATTTATATTTAAATTGTTTCTGAGTGTAAAAGTCTGCTAATTATTCCAGATTCTGCATTAAGGATTGCATTTTGAAGGGAGAAATACATGTTATTTGTTTGATTTTATCTTTTTCTGTTTCCTTCTGATCAGTTTTCTAGTTACACATATGGGAAACATGATGCACTTGAGAAAATATTAGGTAGTTTGGTGATAAGAGTGTTCTCTGTGATTAAAGAATAAAAGGTTGCAACTTATTTGACTTTTTTTTTTTTAAATGGAAGAAGCAAATCAATTTGTAATATGATTTGTCAAGTTATATTTTAGTTATCGGTACAGAATGAAATTTGAAACATTCATTTGCTTGCATTTGCACATTTTAGAAACATAGGATTTTAGTTTTCTTAAATTATACTTCTTTGTGTTTTACATTTCAGCCAGAGGACTGAAATTAAATTTTTACAGGAAGGCAATAAAAGGGGTTTATAACTACATGCAACTACTTCTAATTTTCAGCCTATGACAAAGTGATTTTCCATGGCATCTTGTAAATTCATGAAACGTAGAACTTCAGGTAAGACCAAAAGCAAATCAGGAAGAACCTAAGTTCAGCTGCAACACAGCTTTCATTTAAAAACAGAAAGGAAAATAAAAATGCAAAAAATCAGCAGATGAACTGATCTGGAACCCTGAATGGATCTCAGGCCTGAAGACATCCCTAAGATTGTGTTAGAAACCCTCAATTTACCTGTAGAAACTCTGATCAGGCTTTATTCCCTCTAATCAGGTGCTGTGAGTTTTATGATGACAAATCTGGACCCCCTAAAAATAATAAAATAAATAAAATAAAAGATAAAATACAACAGAACGACCTCTCAACTATGCAGAGAAGACTATATGTAGCTTTCATCTCTTTCCTGAGCTCCTCGTAATTTATGGTGGTTCAAAATGAGTACAGCCAGCTGTATTCTGCAGTGCAAACATGCCTCTTTCCACACCCTACCACTTCTGTTTAGCAAGAAATAGAAAAGGGATTTTGCACTGAGCACACAATAAAAATAGAGAACACTAGAATTTGAGGCCTGCTAAACTTGTCCAGTTGCTGCTGGTATTCCTCCACAGCTAAAAGAACTTCATCATTAAAGATAATACATGATATTACCAGGTAGCACAGATTTTAAAGCACAAGGGGTTTTTAAATGACAACATTCAGCTGGGGACACTATACATCTAGACTCATTCCATTTTTCTGGTTTTATAATACAGCCTAGTCACAACATGACCAATGAACCATCTTGCCAAATTGGCAAGAATCTTCAAATTCTTTAAACACATATTATTTATCTATTGAGTTTTCCTCTGCTTTCCACGTGGGACTCTCATAAAGACAACAGCTCGCATCCTGTTTCTGTTATGCTTGTCAGAAAGTGCTTAGGTAGCTCCCAGGCACCCCAGCAGAGTTGATGCGAGAAGTCCTGCTTCTCTGCAGGTTGCTTGCAGTGCCCAAAGAGACCTCTCTCAAAAGCTTTTCTCCTGCTGAGGAGAACTCCTCAGAAAGAGAAGTTTAATTAAAAAGATTTCAATAATGTTTAGTAGCACTGTGCTTTAGATTATGGCTCAGATGTCTTGATATTATGGAGATTCCAGTTTAAAAAAAAGGGAAAAGGTGAGTTAGCTGGAAGAGGAAAGAAATTTTAATATTAAGCATAGTCATGATGGTGAGATTTTTTTGTTTTATTGTTTCAACTTTCTCAGAGTGAAAATCCACACCATTTAAAGTGAACGTATACTTTTATCATTAAATCTCACCATATGTTAAAACTTACAGAGTGGTCTAACACATAGAGAAATGTCCCATCTCTGCAGGTGTAACAATCCTCAAAATCATGCTAAAAAGGTTACCATACATTATTCTACGATGTCCTCAAGGTGAAAGACTATTCATATGCATTAACAACAGAAGTTTATTATGTGATGGATGATGGATAAATCTGCGAGGAATAAATGTCCACCAGTGGCTGTATTTACCCACCCTCTGGCCGTGTTAAGGCAGTATGGATCCTGACTCAGCTCCAAAATACTCAGTGATAGACTTGATCTTGTTTTTCGTCCTCTTGTTCCAAAAACAACTGGGGCAAATCCCTTCTACTCAGAGAACTGTAAAGAACATTCTATCAGACCCCAAAGTCCAGGATACTCCTCTCCACTTGTAAAATGTGCTAGTAGCTGAGAACCACAAGAAGGTCTAGTCCAAGCTACCACCCACAGGTCCGAGCAGTTTTATGCAGATTTCTATAGCTATACTTTTATTAAGGTTACATAAGACAGTTCAAGCATCAAGAGAAGGATTAAAAGGTTTGTGGTGCTTCAAGTGTGAAGCATTTTCTAGAAGAGGAAAAACTAGAAAAACAAGACCCTGTCTCTGGCACTCCAACAAGAGTCTGATGCGTTTAGAAGTGAATGTGAGAGAGCAGGCTTAGTCGGAAGAATTGGTATTTAACTTAAATAAAAACAAACAAACAAAAAAGACTTGGCACTTGATGCATTTGCATCAAGATGAAACCAAGATGCTTAAAGTTTGTAATGATAAGCCAGAATGAGAGAAAGAGACTCAAGAATATCTAGGAATTTTGTGGCTAGAGGAAACTCCCTAGGAGATGGAGTACAACCCGTGTGTGACATGTCTGAAGTCAGCTCACCAGTCCCAGGGCTTGTATATTTTCTAAGGCTTTTCTACCATCCATTGCCTTTTTATAATTTGCCCCTACCCTTTTAAATGCTTGCTTTTGTTGCAGTGCAGATGGAGTCCAACTATGAGAATCACAGATTTCTTTCGTCATTTTTTTTTTTTCTGGTGAAAATAACTGAATAATTTGCAGTCTTTGGCTCAGTGTGTATTGACATATGTATACAAAATTAAATAGCTCCATTCAAAGAAAGATGTAAGTGTCATCAGTTACAGAAATCATATCGGTATCTGTACCCCCCACCTAGTTCTAGTTCCATAGTAGGATCCTACGCTACCTCTTTCCAGGTGAATAGTCCTGATGATATTGCCCGTTCTGGGACACTCCCTTTCTCCTCTTTCCCATACCTTTGGTTTGGACTAGAAACTCTTGCTTGAGCCCAGCAACTTAGTGACAAAAGTATTTCTAAGGTGCCTACTCCAAATTTCATCAATAATGCACTTATTCTTTTCTTATTTACACGAAAAGGTTGACCTGACTTTTCTGGATAGCCCCAAGATGCACGTCTACCTAAAAGAAAAATAAATTCCGTAAGCCAGTGAGTTCAAATAGACCAGCTGCATGCAAAGGGACAAAACCAAAACAGATCGGCACGCAGAGGAAAGAATTGTTTTATACGGGGTACTGGTAAAAAGCCAATGGGTTAAATTGTGGCAAAAAGACCAAGCTACTCTAAGAGTGTGTCAAGTGTTCGTTGCTACAGGTTTAAAAAAGTGATTTCTTACAGGTAAGGAAGGAGTAGTATACTAAGCTCAGCAAAAAGAGACCTTTTCCCTCCTGCCACACTGGCTGCTTCGGCAGGGAAGGGGGTGACCTGATGCTTGTTTTGGCATCACTTCTCATTACTCTTTATGCAGCGTTGTGTTTGTGGGACAGCAGCACAATTGTATTCTCTCTATTTCTGTTGACAAAGTTTCTTTAAGGGTGTGCTTCCCAAATCTTTGAAAGCTGGGAGTGGTACCCATGGTGCTGACTTGCTCATGGGTTCAAGTGAGGCATGATGTGAACTCACATGTGGGTGTTCCCCTGGAGCAGGGTGCCCAAAAATCCAGAGCTGCAAAGCAAGGCCACCTTTTACCTTTATTCATAATGTTTTAAGTGCCTGGAAATGCTGCTGATGTCAGGAAGCTCTGTTTTGTTTTCAGAGAGGATTTTCATAATCCAATTGCACTTAAATTTAGAGCACTGTTTAAAGCCCCTCGTATGCCTCAGTAAACATTTGTGTATTCAAATGGTCAGTTCGTGGCCATTTTCTCTGCAGGTGCCCTTGTGCACTGAGCACAACCAGGTGCAATTTCTTACTCATCCCAGAGTCTGGCTGTGTGAGGTTGAAGAAATCTGTACTAAAATTGTCTCTCTCTTATTTTCAGAAGGCTTCTTGGTGCTTTTTTCCATGTAAGTCTGACGGTTAGCAAGTATGACACTTGCAGTTTCTCAGAATATGATCTACCCCTCCCCCAAAGACTCTTTGCTACCTGGCTTCTGTGGCAACTAAGGACTCTCTTTTATTTCTAGCATCTACAACATTATGCTATTCCAAAACCACAGGTAACAAATATTGGCTAAAACTCTGACTGTTTCTGTCTGCAGGGATAAAAAAGTCAGGATCTGGTGATGCATGTTTATGTAATGAAATAAACTCTGAAGTAATTCCAGCTGCTCTAACTTTGGACTTATGCAACAGCTTCATAGGAAGTTCTCTAAGCACAGGTTAATTTTTAATGTTTTCTGATGAGGACATCTGAGGCCATCCTCTGTTCATGCCTAAAGATATTCCTATTTCAGAAGGGAATATAAAAAAATAAAATATTTAGCTGAAGGTATACTAAAGATTGTGTTTAAATACCACAGCTGAAGTTTAGCAATAAAGTATCTGTTACCAGGTTTAAAAAAAAACCAAAACCAAATAATTTTCACATTGGGGGAAATCAGGGTGATATTAATTTTTACTGAAAGACATACATATTTAAGAAAATAAAGTAAAAAATATTTTAAAATTCAAGATTTGTTGGAATAAACAACTTCATTTCTAGCTCTGTTTTACGATAAACTTTTCTAGTCTTTTCCTGTTACCTTCCCCAGTGGAGTCACAAAACCCTGCTGGGATGAGTTTAGCCATCTTGGCTTTGAGGAGCTCTCCTTTCTTGCCTCCCTGCCCTTGGCCAGAAGAGGACTGTGGTGAGAGACGCCTGTGCCAGTCAAAGGCTCCCACTTACCTCCAAATGATTATGTGACGTGGCATCCACCAAGAATCTAATCCTTGTTTGTCTTCCCTGTGTTGTATAATATCCAATGACTAAGCACCATTCCCTGCCACCCACTGGTATGTTTTCTCTGTTACTTTATACATTGTGAAACCTCCCCTAATTTCATTTTGTGGGGTGAGGAATGAGCCTGCCCCACATCGTTACCCAGCATGTTATGCAGAATCTTGTCAGAGAAGTCTCACAACCTCAGGAAAAGTTTAGCTCTGGCATTTCAGTAAAGGCTCAGTTTGGTGAAAAGACGCTTATGCTCCTGCTCTCCACTTGTCTAAGGTCTCACCGTTCTCTGGCATCTGTGCCCCAGCTTCACAGCAATAAAACCCCACCAGAAACACTCGCTGGCAGAGGGGAGGAAGACCAGTTACATGGGGGAGCTGGAGAAATTGCCCCGGCTATGCATGTAATGAAAGTAACATTTATGTGAGCAATCATATAGGATCCAGGAAATTGAGATAATTGGGGGGAAAGCACTAAGGAATAGTTACTAGGCGAGTAACAAGCAGATGCTGGATGAGAGGCACTAAACAAGCTACGGAGCTGTACTGGAGCGGCCTGGGAACCTCTCTGGGGTCAGACAGCCAAGGCAGCTGCTGGTATATTCTTGCTCTGCAGGATGAAGAGAACCAGATGATACACCCTCATCACCGAGCCTTGACAGCCTTATGCTTCCACACTGCTTTTCAGAGCCTGAGTACAGTTTGAATAGTCATTAACACAAAGCAGGCATCCATCTTGTACTGGCAAAGAGACAAACCACTCTGATTTATGGCTCTACAGGACATGTCCGTACTAACTCTGTGTTTAAAATAAGCAGATTGAGTTGCTTAAAAGGAAAGAGCATAAACACTTATTGGATTGTTCTGAGGTGGTTAAGGTTTTTAGTTTGGAAGTCATCTCTGTTTATTTTTCCTGTTACATTCCACCAGTCAGGAATTAGTTCACCTGTACTTCACGTAAGGCACAGCTGCAGGATTTGCACCTCAGAGGTTGCTTTGTGGAGAGCATTGATATGGTATAATAAATGCTGTTTAACCAAGCAGCCACAGAAAAACCAAACTTCTTCCAGTATCAAACATGCCATACCAGTGCCCAGAAAAGGCAGAATTGCCTATGAAAATGAATCTTTAAGCAGCAATGTGCATGCCTGCTGCATGGCCATGGGTCACAGCATGCCTGCCCCAGCTCCGGCACTAGGAGCTGACCACACACGTGGGCACTGTCATCTCTGAGCGTGGAGTGGCAGTAAACACTGAAACTCTAAAATCTGTACAAAGCTGGAGAAAGCACAGAGCTAACAGAGTAGATGGTGGTGAAGGGCTTACCCCACATGACAAGAATGCAGTACAGACCTTCCTTGCTACGGCAAATGTAGACCTAAGGTACAAACCACAGACCTGGAAAAAAGATGGCTATTTATTATGTGATGCAAAACTTAATAATAGATGAATTATTGTCTATTAAATTAACTGACAAGGCCCTGCCCCTTATGCTCTCTGACCATCTCTGATCAGAGGTTAAACTTCAGTTTCCTCACAGATGGTTTTAAAAAGACTACTGGAATAACAACAGTAGCATCAAAAACACAGGGCAGCAGGTCTTGTATACTGAAAATATAAAATGCAAATATGTTCAGAGGAGGCAACTTCGGGTTTTGCTTGTGAATGTAGAAAGTTTACTAGCACCTTTTGAGAAGATCACCATAGCTGAAGCTGATGTTACTGCCATGGGAAAAACAGTGCTTGACCTATCTAGAAGGAAAGATCCCCAGAAACAAAGATACAGCCATATGCAAATTGTACGGACATTATGAACACTTTCATGACTGCAGGATTTGACCAGCTAGCTCAAATTTTATATCATTTAAACATTGGAAAACCCCATAACAACAAGAAATATAATTTGAGTATGAATTAAGTCAGACCAAAAATGAAGGGGAGAAAAAAAAAAAGCAAGGGGAAAAAAAAAAAAAAGATTTCTAAGCCCAAAAGAGGAAGAAAGATGTGAGAAAGTTTCTTAAAAGGAATGGGGATGAAGAGCGGAAGAATGGGAGCATCATATTTTAAGAAGGAATTGTGTGGATGGATGGGCAGGACTACATGTTATGATTGCTTCTCAGCACTGGAGGGCTGTATACAGCTCTGGCTGCTGCTTCTGATTGTGTCTGGTGTCTCCACTTCACAAAGAACAGGAAGTCCAAAAAAATGGTTTATCTCAGCTCTGAGGCCAGTGTTGCTACTATAAGCTTTCTCTGTTAGTATAAGTTGAGTGTTCTCAGTATGTATACAGCTCTGGTCTCAAAGAGCTATAACAGAACTGGGGGAAAAATAGTCAAAAAGGGGCAACAAGCATGACCACATCTCAAAAACGTCGCTGTGAGGAAGAAGGTGGTAGGCTAAGTCTCTTCCGTCTGGAGAGAGGGTAACTGAGGAGATGAGCCAGAGGCCTCAAGTCATGGGAGCAGGGAACACAGCTGGGTCAAGCATCTGAAACACTTTTTCAACTACAAGCAATGAAAATCGTTGAGAGGATCGAGGAGGACCCAGAGCTGAAAAAGGCACATAGACATAGTCCTTCACAGAATCCCCCTGGCACTCTCTGCCCAAGGATGCAATGTCTGTGGGGCCAACAGGAGGCTCAGCCAGTATCATCAGCTCAAGATGTCCCCTCACCTGCATAAGGTCATTTTCAGGGAAACCATTAGGGGAGGGATGATATTTACTTGTTCTGTTGTTATTTCTCCACAGCCTGCTCATGCCATTGCTGGAGATGGGGTGCAGGGACTTTCAGCCTGGCTGCCCTTATGTTCCCTTCTGACTTTGTTTGTAAGATTGTGGACAATGAATCAAAAGCAGCTTCTGCAATGAAGTAAGATGGATGGAGAAAGCATGGATAGATTTGTTTTCCTTGGAGAGCAGCCATATGTAAATAGTGTAATTAGTTCTGGAAATGAGAAGTGTGCCTTAGCTGTGCTCCTAACCACCTTCTCCTCGGTTCAGTCTTTGACACCTTTCCAGGGAAACAGCCTGAAGTCATGGGAAATTTTCTGATTCTTAACCTTCTGTGGAGAATTGCTGACAGCAGTCTGCCTGGTCTAAGTGCACTTCAGATTCTCTTGAAATAATTTATTTGTAATTAACTTTCTTTGGCAGGGAATGAGAACAGATCTGTCGACAGTCAGCAGCGGTCATAAGGCTTTTGTATTTTCAGACTGAATTGGAACACCTCAGGGAAATACTGGGTAAAAACTGTACTCTTGACAGAATTTGCATGCTCTAGGCAAGATGCAGACCACTGCAATATGGTAAATATGACAGTAGATAACACAAGAAAGAAGAAAGGATCTGGATGTTTTTTCCTACTCATACCATGAATTCATAATCAAAAAAGACTGCAGTGTTCTGCAAAGAGAAAATTCTGTATCATATGCCTTATGTTTTTACCCCAAACTGATTAAAAGTTCATAAAAATCTGGCAGAATGAATGGATCACGGGGGTACAACATCTTCAGTTTGATCATTTCTTACCCAACATAGAGGGTAGGCTGTTAACCGATATTCAAAATTAATGCTATAAATAATTCCAGTGATGTGTTACTAAGAATGGTGAGATTTTATTTGCTTTCCAGCAGTTTTAGATTACACTTCACCCTGCACTACATGTGTGCTCTACAGATGTTTAAGCCCAGAGCTCTCTTCCAGCGGCTAACAGTTTGGCAGCATTTGCAAAACAGTTGGGGTATTAAAACTCAGAACATATTTTTAGGAGCCTGGTACTAGAAGGGTATGATATCTTTCAAATTAAGTAATGATATATATGACAGTAATCAAAGCATCTTTTCAGCAACCTATTTATAAGGATTCAGAACCTACTTCTGTCACCTATTCTCACGCTAGGTCTGCTGCTACATAGAAATCTATGAATAATCCACTACTAGCAGCATTAAGTTTTATTAGTTGAGGGAAAGGAAAGCAATGGGTCTACTCTTCTTGTTTCATTCCTTCTCAAGCAGACCTCCATGGTATAGTGGTCATAACCAAGTAAGGATTTGGCTCAAAGATTAATGCATCATATGCTTTCTTTCACCTGATTTTGAAGAATTTCCCCTATTTTTGCAAAGGCAGATGAGCACATAAGATGTATGAAACTGCTAGGAAGCTGGGAGACAAGTAGAACTGGCGAGATTAGTGCTGAGGAATTAATTCATTGTTTGAATCGTTTTTGGTGATATATTCAGCTGTATAACTCTCTACCACTGCCTTGAAATAAATTAAAACATTTGTAGAATTATCTATCTTACCAACACTTCTGTATTGACATGGCTCTCTGCTATAGCTATTATGATTTTCCCCTGGGAGGAGCTAGCTTGATAGCTTGCTAGTTTGTGTTAAATGCCTTAAATGATAAGTGGCATTTTGTTCTCATTACACTAAGAAAAGTCAATCAATATAAAGCACATCAATGCATTAATGTAAAAGCAGAAACCAAAGAAAACTGATATTAAATGGAAATTTAGAATCCATTATATTGAACACTACAACTCAATTTCCTGAACTAGAGTTGACAAACCACCAGTAAATGTTCAGCAGGGAATAGTTCTGCACTGATTATACTGACTAGATGATTTAATAGGTCTTTTTCCTCTCTAATACCTATGAACATATGAAAATCAATATGGCAGCCCACTTAGTGAAAGTACCTTCCCTCTTTTGCTCCAGATGCATGGTTTGAGCTACCTACACGAAGAGATGCTAATAGAGAAGCTGGCTGTGCGCTGCTTCTGGGGGTTGGGTGGTGGGTAAGCCCTCTACAGAAATCCCAGGCCAGAATCCTGAAGGATTTCACTGTCAACTCTGGCAAACCCTGTCCTCCCTTCCCATGGAGGATCTTCAGCCAAAGCCTTGCTCCAGGCGAGGAGGGTGCAGTGGCTGTGGGGACAGTCCCCACATATAGTACAGTGTAGGGACTGGCTGGCAGAGGTGGAGGATGAGGGGGAGCTGTGCCCAGCATCCCTTCTCCTCCCATGGATGCTTTTGGGACACTGGTCCCTGCTAAATGGGAGGATGGGACGGGTATGCAGCTGGGAGCAGGCACTGACTTGTCCCTCATGAGGGCTTCTCCTCTGTTTAAAAGCCTCAATAAAACCTAACAGGAATATGGCAAAAGTCTGGCTATGTGGGTTTATCCAGGTTGGTCTTTTAATCACATTGCCCCATGGGCTGCAGAAAGTTTGCATCTGAGGAGTGGAAGCAGCCACCTCTGTATTGCCAAGGTTTTATTGTACTTTTCATCTCTGAGCTGTCATTTCATTAAATTTCCAGTAGATGCTACTCTACTCTAGATGCTTGCTGGAGCCAGTAATTGCTCCTTCCCTGAATGCCAGACTTTTAGAGCAATGTTTCTTTGTGTATTTTCAGAATACAGGAAAACAGTCTCTAGCCATCAGATTTGATCAATGGTATGAAACTGATTAATTAACAAGCAAAAATGAAGGAACAGGGCTACAAGCCAGATCCCATACTATGTCTACCCAGTGAAGCCCATGGCAAAAGGCTAATACAGGACCGGATTCAATAATTTAAAGACATTTTGGTAAACAGTGACAAAAATATATGAAATCACATTATACATCAGCAGTGCTGGTAAAAAGCAAGCATGGGTATACGAGAAGCAGTAAAATCTTATTGTTCAGTATGAAAATAAGGGAAAATGGGGTAAGACATCCTTTCTGAAAGAATCTGTATGAATATAAGAGTATAAATTTGACCACAAAATTTCATGTTTTCATTTACAATACTAAATATTGTTTGCAGAGCTTATTTTTGACTATTGTTGACATATTTCTCTGCTTTTCTCAAAAAAAAAAAAGAAAGGCCCAATAAACAAAAGCATGTGGTGGAATCCTTTTCATTAAAGAAAAAGTCACAAGTACCCCTGCAAAGTCTTTTGGGGCAAAGGACATGGTTTAGCTAGTAAGAAAAATAAAAAAAAAAAAAAAAAAAAAAGATTTCTCAGCTATTTTAACCCATAAGTCCCTTGCATGCTCTGTGCTGTGAACACAAAAGCCCATCATCCATTAGGAAATATGGAAAAAAAATCTTCTTCTAATCTGAGCTAGGCCATGCTGGAAGAAAAGATAAATTCCTTGACCAAATTTGTATTCATGTGATTTGTAGCGATGCTTTTTCTGTGCTTATGCTGGAACTACTGGAAGAATAAACTCTGAAGCCAGGTGTCCCACATAATGCTATGGTTCCATGTGAAAGGAGGGAGGACACTTAATTTCCAGGGGAGCCTTGTCTCAATATTAAACCCTAGGTAGGCTAGAGACCAAGAGCCCCAGCCTGCAGACATCCCCATTCAAAACCTTTGCTCTCTTCACTGCCTCTGAGCAGTCTGTGGCGTAAAACTCTTTCTCCTGCCCCTGCTTTCAAGGAGAGTGACCCATGCATGCTGACTAATAAAACAACACCAGCAATTCTGTGAAATTACCAAAAAGATAAAAAATGAGGAAGTGTTCCTTCAGACTATAATTAGTGAAATGTACTGTGAATATTAATGAATGACGCTGAGCAAAGTTTTACCAACATTGTGTATTTCTATAACAACTCATCTACAGAAGTCTTTGCCTTTTTTTTTTTTCCTGATACTTTCAGTAAATTTTAAAATAAGTGGCAGCATTAAGTTAATCTTTTATTTAGCTAATAGGAAAAGGTTGCATTAGAGCTTTCCTGGAATAAATGTAAGTGTACTTTAAACCGAATGCGTAATGGCAATTCCCCATTCAGCTGGGAACTGCACTAAATATGGCTTTGTCAAATCTTGAGCTTTTATTGCAAGTGTCACATTATCTGACCTTTTTCTTAAAGCTCTGGTTACCAGAACCATGTTATTATGTGAAAATCTCAGCTTTTATTAGAGGAATAAAGGTTTCCAGCCCTGATGGCTACAGAGAAAATGTCAATTCCAAAGGCTCCTAAAGCAAATGAGAGGTACCTGAGCATCTGCTGTTAAAACCCCATAATAATAGAGCTTCAGCTCTACACTTTGGGCAACTATAACCACATGCATTACAGACAGTGTAGCTGTGTGGGAATACACACTACTATACACAGAGTGGCAGAAAACAGTTCAGTTATCTCCATTTTACCTCAGCAGCCACCCTTTGGGATCCCTGCCCAAACCTGGGGATGCCCATACCCAGGTGTCATTACATATCCAGGCTTTAATTCCATTCAACAGAGCTAGTGAAGCCTGTGGAAGAGGTCCTACTCTGCTGAGCTAGGATTACTTTAACTGCAACTGTCTTATTTATGCATTTTACAGACTTCTAATCCCAACATTTCAGGCAAGGCTGTAACCTTACTAGAAGATGCTGGCTTCCCTCCTCACCCACATCACCACCATTCATCACTGTCTCGAGGAGCCCTGGTCCGCCCCCACCCCACTCCCGAGACAGTTTGTTTCTCATTTGCACTTTAGCTGCTTGAAAGAGGATGTCAACAGCAATCACGGCAGAGGCAAGCTTTGCAAACAGGGTACAGTTGCTTTGCATAAAAGATAATCTTCTTGAACATTTTGCGTGGGAACCTTAATTTGGCATCAGGAGAAAGATGACTGGAGAAGTATCCCAGGCAGCAGAGCGTACGCACATTGGGCGCCACATACCGCACTCTCAGCATCAGTCACAAACTCACAATCCTGCATGGTGCTGAAGTTATGCCATGGAGTAGAGCTGGCCCAGCATCAGCTCTGTCATTACCTGCTGGTCCTTCCCCGTGCTTCTTGTACCCCAAGGCTGCCCACTCCCCTGCCAATGGCCACGGGGACTTCAAATGGGACAAACACAAGGGGAACAGATCCTGCCAGCATGCAATGAGTATCAAAAAATTGAGGTTACTGTGCTCCAACTACATTGTAGGCAAGAGAAGGAGGGGTGCAGATCCCAGCGTGCAACACAAGGGCCAGTTTCTGGGTGCTCTCACAGTCTGGACTAGAACAAAGGAGAGTTGATGGCCACTGGCAGCCCCTGGGGTACTGGCAGGACATGGGCCAGTGCCACATGTGACCTGTCCCCCATAGCAGTGACTCAGAGGGCTCAGTCTTCAGCCTGCACCAGCTAAGCTGCCTGCACTGCCTTCACCTCTTCCCCACCACACCAAATGCCTCCGCACACAAAACCAGGCCCTTCCCTTGAAAACTCTGTGTTTCCTCATAGCAACATGGGGAAGGGAGACAGGAAGGTTTTCTCATTTTCTTTCAAATGAAGGATGATGGGCCAATTTGGAAAAGAAAGGGGACATGGTGATTCTGCCATTACTTCCCTGTGAGATCTTGAGCGAATCCCTTAAACACTCTGTGCCAAGTTTACTCAACCATAAAACACCCGCAAAGCTCGCAGTGGTATTCTGAGAATAACTGCAGTTTCAGGTTCTCCAGAATAAACTGTTCAAACAGGGAAGAGCATTGTGACTTATTGATGATTTCTTCGGCATGTAGCATTTTCCACAGGCTGTGGTTCAGCCAGGAAAGACAGAGGGTGCCATGGTTGTGATCTTTTTCCCTTCCATGCAAATGGTATCCTAGGCAATATGCAAACACATCTGCTTAAATCAAAGGAGAGTTTTACTCCTCACCCCTTCCTGCTCAGTCAAAAATAATGGCAGCAATTAGGAAGGTTCAGAAATACCATTCAGAGAGAATGAAAGATGAGAAGCACACAACTGCATCTTTAAATAAGATCAGGTTAGTAAAGAAGAGGAATCTCTTTTAAAAGGCCAGCTAATCCATTAGGAAAAACAAACAAGCACTTATTATTATTTGTTCCATTTTCATGAAAATGTTTTTAGCACTGAAGGGATACTTACTCTTCCACCTTCTGCAGTGTCTGTGCAAGACATTAATTCTCAAGTGATAAATGAGAAACCAAAGAAGACTTTTCCAGAAAAATAGAAGAGATCAGACATATGCCTCAGGTAGGCCATAACCAAGCCATCAATTACAGTATGTACTAAAACCCACAGGGTTGGGTTTTTCGCCTTACAGCTGGATGCAGCATAAACAGCGTCCTTTGTACAATGTCTCTGCCAGTGGTTTGAATTGCTGGCTGTATTCATTAGGTGCATACAGATGTCTAGGGGTTCCCTCTGAAAAGTTTTTATATCTCATTATAATGCTCACGAAAGCAGCTTATCGCTTATTGTAATCGTAGAATATTTTGGGTTGGAAGAGACCTCCAAAGGTCATCTAGTCCAACTCCCCTGCAATGAGCAAGGATATCTTTAACTAGATTAGGTTGCTCAGAGCCCTGTCCAACCTCACCCGGAATGGTTCCAGGAATGGGGCAGTGACCACATCTCTGGGCAACCTGGGCCAGTGTTTCACCACCCTCGGCATAAAAAATTTCTTCCTTACATCTTGTCTAAATCTTTCCTCTTTTAGTTTTAAACCATCACCCCTCGTCCTGCCGCAACAGGCCCTGCTAAAAAGTCTGTCCCTGTCTTTCTGACGGGCCCCTTTTAGGTATTGAAATACTGCAATAGAGTCTCCCCAGAGCCTTCTCTTCTCCAGGCTGAAGAACTCCAACACTCTCAGCCTTCCCTCATATCAGAAGAAGTATTCTGTCCCTCTGATCACTTGTGTGGTCTCCTCTAGACCTGCTTGAGGAGGTTCATGTCCTTCCAGATCTGAAGACTCCAGATCTGGACACAGTACTCTAGGTGGGGGTCTCATCAAAGTGGAGCAGAGGGGCAGAATCACCTGCCTTGAGCTGCTGGACATGATTTTTTTGGATGCAGCCCAGGATACGAGCAGCCTTCTGGGCTGTCCGGCTTTTCATCCTCTGGTACCCCCAAGTCCTTCTCTGCAGGGTTGCTCTCAATTCCATCATTTCCCAGCCTGTATTGATGCTGAGGATTGCTCTGTCCCAGCTGCAGGACCTTGCACTTGGCCTTGCTGAACCTTGTTAAGTTCACAGAGGCCTACTTCTTGAGCTTGTCCAGGTCCTTCTGGATGGCATCCCATCCCTCGGGTGTGCCAACAGCATCAGTCAGCTTGGTGTCATCTGGAAACTTGCTGCAGGTGCCCTTGATCCCACTGTCTATGTCACTGATGAAGATATTCAACAGCACTGATCCCAGTACAGATCTCTAAGGGATACCACTTGTCACCAATCTTCATCTGGACATGGAGTTGTTGACCACTACCCTCTGGATACAACTGTCCAACACTTCAGTTGCTACTCTAGACTACTCTGATGATTTTTTTTTACACCCTTAGCATCCCCACAGCTGACCTGGCTGCCCTGTAATGCTGAATGGCTGGCCAGTTCAGAAGAGATGGATGGGACCACAGCTCTGGTACCCCATGTGTCCTGTTCTCAGTTTGGGTATGGGCTAGGGCGACCTTACTTAACAGCTCCAGAGCCAGGTACAAAGAAACTGCCAAGCTGGCAGCACAAGTGGCTGACACATTGGGACCCCCAAGCTCAGGTTTCTGGGCAAAGGAGTTTGCTGAGTATCTGAAGATCAGAGATGTCAAGTCATATATAGCAGTAGCAGGATTATTTTTAAAGATCCTGTTTCTGTGCATACCTTGGACTGTCAGGAGCAGCATGGAGTGAATGCTGTTGCACAACTGTGTCTTACGGCTCGCATTCAAAGCTGGAGCGTGGGTGGGGAGGGACTAGTTACACATCTCTAGCAGGAACCCTAAAGGATGTCGTAACAGCCACACAGAGAAAACATCTGCTCATTAGCAAAGCTGCTCTGTTTCACACACTGAGAGCACGCAAGCATGAACAAGCCCTGAGCGGTGGCTGCTCACGTCTAAATCCCCACACTGAGCTCACGGCCTCCGTGTTTGGCTGCCCCAGCCCCTCCAGCCTCTCACTAACCTGCTGTGCTTGGTGGCATCCCCAGGCCTGCATTTCACGCTGTATTTCAAGGTTGCTTAGGTTTTTTTTTCCTCTTTCTTTTTCTCCTTCCTGCAATCATGCTCACCCAGCTAGCAGTGTTTTCTCACAGGCTTAGTTCCTCTGACTTTTTTTTCCACTTGCCCTGTCTAGTTGCCTCCACATGCTACATCCCAGCCTCTTCTCCCTGAGGATGAGAGAAGCCAGGAAGGTGATTTCCTATCCAATTCCTAGACTGCTCCTTCCTGGGACAAATCCTGTCCCCTCTGCCAGAAACAGATTTGTTCTGGTTTTTAGTTCCTGGGAAGCTGTTAACAGGTCTTACTCCCTCAGTGAAGCACTGACCTGAACAGCCACCACCCCAAAAGTGTCATGCAAGCTGTTCTACAGCTGCTTCAACAATGGAGATGGGATCTCCAGTGTTCTCTTGTGGAAGGAGAGCAGCTTTGCCCTGAGATGGCCCATCCCTGGGGCCAGGTCTCTGCGGTGGCCCTGGGGCAAGCCTGTCCTCACCCTGGTCTCTCTTCCAAGTGAGGGGTTAGAGAAACAACAAGAGGGAAGCAGGACCAAGGGGATGAGACCAACAGTGACGTGATCATAAAGTAGCATTATTTACCCACGGGGATTTTCAGACAGGTAATACCAGGTCCTAGTATTTTTCCCAGTCCTCAGTTACTCAGGATCCTGAGAGTCAGATGCCCAGACCCTCACATGCACTCATCTTAAAGGGCTGGTCAATACTCCTGGGTTTAGATCAGAGTCAAGTATCTGTAGGAAACCAGGGTAGAAAGTACTAGATCCCAGCTGAGGTGGGACCATCCAGACACCAAGGGCAAGAGCTGTTTTACAATGCATGCCCAGCTCTGTGCAGGGGAGGGCTGGTTCCAGGGACCTCCCCAGGAGATGTCACATTTGTTTGCCAGCCCCCAAAAAAAAGTTTTAAAAAAAAAGTCTGCAGACCATATTTTCCATCATTTCAAGCCTGAAGTGTACTTGAGGAGTCTGAAGTCTTTGACAGAGCTTTATACTTGCAGAGGGGGATTATATTTTGAACATCCTTTAAATACTCTATGGGTAGGAGTATTTCCACTTTTGGAGTGGTGCGTGTATTCTGATAAATAAAATCAGCCTACAAAGGGGACCTTTTCATTGGCAATCGATACAGCATATATCTGCACTAGTGACTCACACAGCCTGTCACAGGTTTTGTTTAGTTATTTAATGTAGTTATATTTATATTACAAAATATTTATATTGTCAATATTTTAACATCAATAAACAGATATTTCACAATATGAATTTATAGAAAAGATAATCTTGCATCCAATGATGTGCTGAAGGCTTTGTAAGTATGGTTTTCAAAATTAAAGAGGTTTTTAGTATTGTATATTGCTTATCTCAAAAGAAAGAAAACTGTAGGTCAGAAGTATAGTGGTTGTAGTTTGAAAGAAGCCTTTTCCTAATCATATTAATGTTTAGTCAAATGGTGTTACTGGCCCAAATTCTTCTCCCAAACACACTCATTACATCTAGAATAGATTATGAAGAAGCAACACTAGGTTTGCTGCCGTGGAGAGCAAGCTGGTCCGCAAAGATGGATCAGTGTTCTTGCCCAATGAGGATACAAGAGTTTCACCTCTGCAGCTCAACTGTATTTTGAATAGGAGTTCTTGTAACTTCCTAGTTACTACTTCCAGCAATCACAGCATTGGCAGAAAGTATTTTCTCTCTCTTTTGTTTTTTTAAATATACATGTTCAACAGAGTCCATTTCCATCTACATGGGCACATAGCACAGCACCAGCTATCCAAATTAGTAGGAGTCTCTCCCTGTAAGGAAGCCAAGCCACAAAGGGCTTCAAAACATTTGGTAGCCACTAGAAAGAAGAGAGTTCTCCAAAACATTCTGATTTTTTTTCCCCTGAGACTTCAGAAGGACAAAGTATTAAAACTTCCCTAATGACAGAGATTTGCCAGCTTATGCAGCACTTCATGGGAAATACAACTTCCCACTAACTGCTCTCAGTGCCTCCGAGAGATACTATTTTTCAGTCCTGATCCTTTCAACTGCAATCAGTGCCTAGCATTTTGGATTGGATGCCGAGCCTTCCCCACAGTCATCTGGCTCACAGGTGCTGAAGCACCCTCTTCCCCTTGACCCTTCTGCTCAGTGTGTGCCTGGCTGCCTCGCTGCGAGCCCCATCACCGTGTGGAGCTGCTCACTAGGTGCACAGTCCCAACAGCTGAGCAATGGGGTGAACGCAGCCAAAGAAGTGACCCTACAAAGCCAGATGCACATCAGCCACCCCATTTCTGCAGCACAGGATTTGCTGTGCTGCTGAGGTTGTAGCGCTTTGGGAGAGTTGCCTCTCAGTGCACAAAGGTGGGATTGGAGACAGAAAGTTCAAAAATCATGGTGGGATGGGCATCTATGGGGCTCGTGGCATTTGGAGCAGGTGGGGATGAGGCTCAGCAAGGTCCACAGGACACCTGTGCCAGACTGACACACCGAAGTGCTGTCCCACCACCCAACTGTGGGATGCTAGTGGAGCTCTGCATCCATACAGCTCACAGAGGCCTCCCATGCATGCTTTCTGGGCTCAGGATAGCTTGTCTGGGTTTGATGATATAGGATAAAAAATGTCAGTATTAAATGTCAGTTCTGCAGTAGCCATTGAGCACTGTGGACCCCAAGGGGAAAAGGGCTCCCGTGGGGTTTGGCACAGTGCAGTACCCACCCAGCACAGCCAGCCAGGATGGGAACCCACGCCTGGTGCAGTGGGTCTGGGTAGTCCATCCTCCTCCCTCAGGGGCCAGGCTTTGGCCTTCCTCCGGCCCAAAATCATGCTCATTTTCAGTAAGTTTTGGAGCTCCACAGGCTATTGGTTGGGAGGGGACAGTAGGATGCTGCCTGGTGAAGGTGGCACGCCCATAGAGTGGGTGCATGCCACACACTGCACGTCAGCAGCACCCAAGAGGCTTTCAACTGCATTCACAGCCCTGATGCTGAAGAAACACCAGCCTCTCTTACTGCAAAGCAAACGGTGCACCAGCTCAGAAATAATTATACTGCTCTAACATCAACACTTCGGAAAACTCTGCAGGACCCTGAAGGTAAGCCCTTAAGTGCCTCCTTACTGGACCCCAACAATGTTTAGGGACAGACCCACTCCTTGGTCACAACCAAAACATCAGGGTATGCACGCGAAGAAGCAGGAATAGATGGCAGCCACAGCCCTGAATTGGAGCAGAGGTCTGCACTCTGTCTGGTGGGGGTTAAAACCACTGGGTGGAACAAGCTTATTTGCTTCAAAGCGAAGTGAAAATTCCTGACCAGCCACACAGCTGCAGGACATCTGCCCACCCCCAAGTGCAGGGCTCTGTGGCTAGCAACCTGCTGGAAAAATATGATCAACAACATTCAGAAAAACAACAAAAATAAAATGACAAAACCTAATGGGAAGGTAGAGCTGGGGAGCTCAAGTGTGCCTGAGGCCATGTGTCAAGTCTGTGGCACTGCTGAGACATGATGGGTTTCTCATCCCTGCTTGATTCCCCAGGCTAGCTGTATCTCAAATACACGTATGTAAATCTGAAACAGACCACTGGCCTGACTTTAATTTACCGGAAAGCCAAACTCGCACAATTTTGAAGCATAAAGGCCAAAGTAGCAGGAAGAAGCCTACACATGCAGGTTTTTTTTCAGGCCCCCAGGAAAAGGCTCTACCCATTGTGACTCCCAGACCAGGTGAAGTCCTGCTTGCTTCTCCTGTGGAGTCAGTGGTCACCAGGGCTGGAAGCTGTGCAGGCACACAGCACAGTGGGGTCCACTGGGTCCTCCTACTAGTGCCACCTGCCACAGGGGCTTTTCCACATTACTCCACAAGTGCAGAAATGCATTTCTGAGAAAGTCCATGCCAAATGAGACCACTGCTCTGCCCACCCTCACGCTTGACCTCTGGTGGTGGCCAAGAGCTGATGCCCAGGCTGGGGGTAGAAACTAGGCATTTTCATAGTAATGCCTCTCAGAATACTCAGGGAGCTCCTGAGCTAAAAACTGATACTGTACAGAATGACTTGTGCTAGGTTTATTCTCTATTGATTTATTGAGTTGCTCGTCAATCTTCACACTAAATTCAGTAACCACTGTCCTTTTCAAAGGCAGAATTAGGCTCTGTGATTAAGAAGAAATTGTCCTATCTAAAGGAGAGAAAAAAGAAAGCTCCAAGAAAGAAGATTTGCAGAGGTTATCTGGGCTTGCAGCTTTGTTCTGAAATGCTCCAACACATCACTGTGTAGGTGGTCATTTTGGTAGTCTAGCACCAAACTGTAAATTACACTGTAGTTATAGCCCTGTGTAATACCTGACACATACTTCATTAGAGATGTTGCACCAATTCTTAGAAACTGTGGATAGTTATTGTGTTTTCAAGCACATAACAGAGTATTGTGGTTCCAAGGGGAAATTTATGATGTGACCATTGAGTAGATAATGGATTGCAGACCCCTAAAATCATCTCCGGCTACAGGAATGCTTTATTTCAGGATGTGCTCATACTAACTTCCTGCCTTGAAAGTTCAAGCAAGGCTTTAGATCATCAGTTCATCCACTGTATTATTTTCAGTGACAAGCAGGGCTAATTAGCTTGTACAGCTATTGTTTGCACTACTTTATCCTCATTATTTCTCCAACTTGCCATGCAGGCAACAATTATAAAGCCGTAAGGACATGCAGAGTTATGCCTGGAATCTCTGCTTTAATTTAGAGGAGGGACAGACAAGAAGAACAATGCTACTGCTAACCACAGATGCCTACCTGACAGATTTATGAATAGATTTCATGTGCTCATCTGCCTTTCCCCTGCGTCCCACGCCATGCAAGCTGACTTTAACAGCCACCAAATAGGACCTTACAGTCCCTGTGCTCTCTAGGCTTACTGGAGTAAAATACCTGGCTATGGAGGCTTCAGTTGATACAGTCACAAGAAGACATTTTAGCTTTTTGGAAGCTGAAAGTAATGCATATTCTAAGGGAACACACAAACTGATGTTTTCCCTCCAATAGCCTCTCCTGAGCATTTTCCCAGGTTTCCTTGGAAAACAAAGCTGCTGTTTAGCACTTCAGGTGATGAATTTTCATTTCACTAGACAGCTTGTTTGCAACAAGACACCTGAAAACAGGAACACGGCTCATTCCTCCTGAAGCACTAAGCGGAGACTAGCAGTTGTCAGAGTTTAAGCATGGGGTCACCTACACTGTGTCATGCCTTGCAGTGAGCTAACAGGAACTCCTCTCATACCTACTACATCCCTATTCAAACAGTGCATAACAAGGCCAGGAGAGCTGGCTGCAGGCTGCCCTGCACTGTGCTGCCTTCCCAAGCAGAGATCCCCTGCAGTTTGTGAAGCCGCATCCCCCTGGCCCCTCTCCTGCCGTGACAGCTTTTCAGCAGAGACCCGCGCAGCTCGGAGGTATGTACCAGCAGCTATTACTGAGACTGGAGGAGCATGTCTGAACTTATACCCCTTGAAATGGGGAGGCAAGTACTCCACACCAGCACAGCTGGCTGCAAGGAGGGGAAATTTAAGGGAAGAAAAGTGTCAGATAATACATCTGTCGTGAATAGTTCAGCTGAAGTGAGGCTTTCTTGTACACCCTTCAGTATTAAATGGACAGACTATGACTAATATGTCAGACAAATCCAAAGGAATAGAGGCCAAAAGATGTAACTAGCGGGAAGGTGATTTGATGCTAGATGAGGAGAGCACAAGTCATCTTGTTGCTGCACCCCAGTCCTGGCAGGCACCTTCTGTTTGCAGGGAGATCTGCGCCTACACCAACACAACATCCATTTGGCCATGCTCTCTGGAGCAGGAGCTCCAGCAGGACAGGAAGGATATTAATTTACAAGGTGGTTTGGGGATTTTATTTAAAAATAAATAATTTTTAAAAAGTCTTCCTGTTGTTGCTGAGACAAGTGTTGTTGCTCTCCAGATGGGATGTGCCATATGGGGACGTCAAGGAGGGCAGTTTTGCTTGTCCCAAGAATACAGCAGACCAGAGGGACTGTTTGTGCTGTTTGTTCAAGTAAATGTACTTCTTTTAACTACACAGGATTTTAGGTATGCATTTGTCTTTGCTTATTCCTGCTCCAAAAGAGCTGACTGCCAAAGGTGGGGATGTCCCTCCTGCAACAAAGAGGGGCAGCAGCAGCTCATAAGATGCAGCTCTCCCACATCACACCATCTGGACTTCACTTCCGACAAAGCTTACTGGATTTGTTCTTTTTATGTTTCTCAAAGCTCTTTTGCATACATCTTTCCATTCTATTCTACAGCTGTATAATCTGTGCCTGTATTATGTGTGTTTGAATAAAAGCAGAGCATAGACCCACAAGTGAAATGGCCTCACTGGGCCATGCAAATGATGAAATCGGCAGCGCCAACTATTTTCATAGAACGAACATGGCTGCACATACTTTACATTGCCTTCAAATAACAGACTCCCACGACTGGAGTCCAACTATAGTGAAACTTCTATGAAGGAACACGCTGAGATTAGAGCAAAAATGAGTCTCCCAGCAGAGTGGTCTTTAAAGGTCAGAAAAAATTATAATTGAAAACCTTATTAGGATAACTTAAAATCCTTAGTACAGAAGCCAGCTGAAGGAATATTTAGTGCAGTAAGTACCTACATTCTTATTTAGAGTCTGAGTAGTTTTAAAGGCTATTAAAAACAACATAACACAGTAGGAGAAGATAACTTGGTTTATGTACATGAAGTGCAGCTTTAACTTGGAAATTCCAGTACTTTATAGACTTAAGCTAGAGCAGATTGTTTGCTTGGGGTCTTTTTTTTTTTTTTTTAAATAAAGGGAAGGGGGGGATGGTATAAGGAGAGCATTATCTTAACAAGGGGAAACATGTTCAAAGCATAGAAGCACAAGATGCTGTTTCTGGAAGTGCAAAACTCTGCCCTCCTAACAGGATACGTTTCTTCCTTGTAACCCATCCCTTTGCATAGCACCTGAGAGATTACTCTTATTAAATAAATGAAATGCTTTTGAAGTTCCCACTCTGGCATTCTTTACTGTGATATGGAAGGAGTTGATTTCAGTTCAGAGGAAGAGCATTATTTCACACTGTGCCCCTGGATAAGAGAATCCCTACCGGGAGCTCAAGTTTCTACTTGCTGGTATCAGTACATGCAAACAACTTCTCCAAACATTTTATCTCTGTTTTCTCAAGACCATTTTATTTTATCTGTCTACCTGGCCCTATTGGAAGGGCCTCCAAGCCCAGTCACAACTTTTCCCAGTTGCAAGGCGCTACCAGTCCCAGGGTGGAGGGCAGGACAGCTCACCACAGCATCCTCTTGCCCTGTCAGGGTTTAAAGGCAGCTCCCTGCCTCTTCCCACTGCCACACAGTGCTTTGCCCAGCTGGTAAAAGCAGAAAGGAGGGATTTAGATGAGAAGCCTTACAGCTCTGTGCCAAATCCTCCTCCTCATCTCCTAAAATCCCTGCGTGAGCAAACTGGCAATGGTTGCACTACTGAGAACAGCAGCGTCTGCTGCAAGCCAGCTCAGCTGAGGGCTCCAGGCAGAAGGGAAGCCCTTGCTGTCTGCATGGCCCTCCTGGGCACTGGGGAATTACCAGGAATTGCCACTTCCCTGCTCCCTCCACAGGTTATTCCTATGGAGTGGGGACCTGCAGCAACAGGTGAGGCAGCTGCAATTCCATATGGAGTCAACAGCACAGCACCAGCCTGATCAACAGAGACAAACCAGCAGGATCAGCAGCTATCTTACACCTAGATAAAACACCAATCTGCAACTTTAGCATGGACTCCCAAGAGAACTGATCGGGTTGCAGAGAGGTTTTAGAGACTCACCCTTGCACAGCAAAGGAAAAACCAGCAGCTTTCTGCTGTTTCACTCAACAGAGGACTGGTTTAGCAAAGAGCAGCTTACCTCCGGGTGCTTTCTGCCACCATCCAAGAGGATGGGATTTAGAAGACTTGATTTCCAGAAGTATCTCAAATTCTACAAGTGAATCCAAATCTTGCCTGGAAAAGGTGGACCTTCTCATACCATCTCCAGGACTTCTTCTCCCACAAGCATCAAAAAATTAGTTATCAGTTTAACACTATTGATTTATATCAACCACAGTCTTTGACTACCCGAACACTTTAGCAAGTCATTAAAAAAAACCAAAAACCCAACAAAACAAAACCCACCCAAAAAGAAAAGATCAGAAAAATCTTTTACTTTTCTACACCACCCTCTCCTACAGAACCTTCCTAACTTTAAAGTTGCTTCATAAGGTGAGACCTTGGAGCTCTTTATATTTACTCCAAACAAGTGCATTCATTCCTTTTTAATTTTAATTATCCTGCCAGAATGAGATCTTAATTAGGAGGAGTAGCCTGTGGAAGCAGTGCATTGGATCCACCTGGGGCAAATCAAAATACACATCCTCCCCCTCTTCTTGCACTTCAATGCAGCCTTGAAATTTTCCTCAAAAATCTTCTTTAACCGCTTCTATTGTTTTCTGGCTGAGTAGTTTAAAAGTCTAGCTAGATTTCTTTATTTCTGTTCCAAATGATAAAAGTTATGGAAATCTCTCTTTTCCCCTACAGAGCTAGGATGCAGTAGAGCAGACGGATGCTTAGCTCCTGTATCTTTCTCTGTAGTTCACATGCATTTTGAGAGCGCCAATTTCATTCCTTAGGTACCTATGCCATATATTTAACATATATTTAATAAGCTAAAGCAACCTCACCCATCCCTGTCCTACCTAGGGCAGAAGGTAGGATCTGAGCAGCAGTGGCTCCCTCAGCCAGGAGCAGGCACACGGTGCAATAACAACATGGCCCTGTTCTTCCATCTGCCAAAGGTTTTAGTATCTGTTACTGCTTCCGCTGGCTTATTTTAAGACAACAATAAAGCGAGCAATGCGCACGCATGTGTGTCTAATATACATGATAATCTGCAGAAGCACCATTTCCTTGGGTCTTGTGGTGACGTTGCTGGCACTGGGCTCTTGGGAAATTCACAGCAATGGAATTTCTTATATGTTTCAGTTTGTGCTTCCTCCCCCCCCCCACCCCCCCCCCCCCCCCCTTCTCCCCTTAAGTTATATATAATTTTTCTATTCATCATGAAGATTTATTGATTGTTCTAGGGCTCTGGGATAATTACATATACAAAAGCTTGGCAGTTGTACTAGAGAATGTTATTTTAAAAATGCTAACAATATGTTAAATCCAAGGAATTCCACCGCTAGTACTCCGTGGGGTCAAAAATAAGTTCAGTGCAGGGGATATAAATATACACAGCACCATTTAAAAATCAGGTACATGACTGGTACATGACTATTGAGTTTGTCTCACTTATCCTTTAGTTACTAAGGTTAGTAACCCCTCCCCCTCATTTCCATTATGCTCATTATTTTATGATTGAATAAAATCATATATATGTGTCATTCATGGGGTTTTAGTCTCATGAGGATTTATGTGCTAGAATTAAATGGAAATGCATCATTCTGCAAGTAACCCCAACTTTTATGGAAAGTAAATTCTTGCCACCCCTTCCCTCCCAATGCTAACTGTCCGGCTATGAAACAGGGGGCTAGCTGCCCTCCAAGTGAGATTTTATTGCTCAAATAAAGTAAAAATTGTTTTAAAACAAAGAACACACATCTTTATAGTAAAACTTGTTTGTTTTACAATTAGAGAAAAGAGTCACATGGTCCCCCAAAAAACCCCAAGTTTTATATATATATTTTGAAAATATATTTAAAAACATAAAAAACTCTATAGTTAAACATATATTATGTTAATCAGTACACTTAAATATAGCTTAATTATATTTACAATATGACGCAGTTGCTTTTAAATTTTAATGCCAATTTCAGTTTTTCCCAAAAAACATAAAATT
>WUAM01000272.1:4291043-4310412 GCA_024336885.1 Actenoides hombroni | reverse complement strand
TTGTTCCCCTTCAGGTCATGGATATGTTCAATAAATAGATTGTGGAATCACTGTACTGTATAAACTTCAGTTATACATGCAGTCCATAAAATTATTTTTTACCGAATAATTTACCCTGTTATGTATATATACAAATAGATAATTTTGTCTCAATGTAATCTATACAACACGAACCCACTATCTTCCCCTTTTAATGGTTAATGTACATACACAGGAAGTGTCTATCCTTATAAAGCGCCAGCCAACTCTCTTTTTATTATCCATGGTGAGAGCTCTCACATAGGACTGGGTAGTTCGGCACTGGGAGTTCCAGTGCCTCTTGTCTATGCCCCTGCAGCCCTCCTTTGTGTACCCCTTGGGGTTGCATTTGGTCTCGTAGAAGTATTGCTTCAGTTGGCCTTTGGGTACCGGGACTTTCTCCAGGACCGTGACAGTAGCCCCAGACATGTCCACTGCAGTCTTTTTCTCTGCCGCCGTCACCCACTCACTCGTGCTGTCGCAAACGCTCAGTTCCCCGCGGCGAGCTGGGTCAGAGTGGCGCCGGACCCTCATGGACATGTTTGCAGCATCCAAGTAGTTTTTGTACTCCTCGAGCAGAAAGAGCAGTGGGGGTTCCAAAGGCACTTGACTGCTTAGCATGACTCGGGATGTGTACAAGTCTGCATCCTTGTTTTCCTCGCTGGGCTGGATGTCCTGATCCTCATCTAGAAGCTCCTCTATCACGTGTTCAAAAGTGTCCGCCAGTGATGTCAGTCCTCTTGAACCAGCATTGGGCCCATTTAGGCTCTCAAGAGTCCCATGGGTCCGAAGACCTGGGTATGCCAAGCTGCCTTGTCCTCTTACACTAGCTTCTTTCATTGGGGCAGCTTTCATGCAACTGAAGTATGAGATAACCATAGTAAGGAAAAGGATGGTCATCACTCTTCTCACTTGGTGGAACTGTTAAGGACAAGAAAAAAAGAATAAAAAATTAGCTTACAAGGGGGAGAGTAACAAAAATTCACCCAAGTTGTCAAGGGACACTATGCATTTTCTGCAGAGATCAGATGCATGCAGGTGCAACTCAGTACTGGAGATAAAGCATACTCTTGTACAAGGGTGTTCTTTGCTTTAGAGTTTCAGATAAAGCATATGCTGAAGCTCACGCAACACTGATACCAGCAAGTCAGAGTTCTTACGCACCAAAGTCTTTCTGTAGTAAGCATTAGATTAGATACTATGTGAACACCTTATTTATTGACTAATTATGTTTATACCAAGGAACAGCAAAAGCAGAACTGCTATTTACCAATGCAGCATTTCAGTAATATGAGGCAGCTTCACAAACATGAAAGGCAAGACTTACATTTCAAGAGCAAATGCAAACATTTAATTTTTAAGACCCCTCTATGCCAAAAATATTTCAGCTTTCTATCCACAAAAAAACTGAACAGCACCAGGATAAATTGCATTTGTATTTTGAAAAGGGTATTTTGAAAGCAGCCTTCAAAACACAGAAGAGGCCATACAATTCTGAAGTCTCAGCAGATCAGTTCCTCATCTAAAAGAGGAAGGAAGGTATGTGTACCTATATATAGAATGAGAAAAGGGTCCAGGACAGTACACTAAATTGGATCTGGACAGATTGCCTGCATTGCATGAATACCATGGAAGGGCTCTGCTGGATTGCAGAGCTGATAAGAGCTGTACTGAAATGACAGCACCAGAACCACTGTACTGTACTTTCCCAGAGCCCCATACTGCCTGCTCTCAATCAGGCAAAGCATCCACTTAAAACCAGTTCAAGTCCTGAGCCCAGCATCAAAACCAGAAGTACAACCAACCCTACCGCCACACACAAGCACAGCAGTTGGCCCGTTTCTCTCACATTCTGCTCCAAGTTCTGACACATGTTATGGGCCATGCTTTGAGGCTGATGTGTGTGCTCGGCTTCATCCTCATTGAGTGTGGAGGGGTAGAACCAGGAAAGAGCGCTGGTAAGAGAACTCCTCACCAAGTTTGGAATAAGCACAACTCACTCCTATTAGCACTCCCAAGAGCTCGGGCTTCTGCGACTGCTCCCACCCAAGCACTCTGGTAAGTCTTTGCAGATGTTCTACCCTGAGGAATGCACATTGTTCCCTCCTCAAGTAGAGAGTACACACTTCAGGTACTGTTACAAGAAACCCCAGACCCTGCAGTGACAAAGAGCTATACTTTCTGTCTGATCCCAAGTGCTACTACAACATCCATCACATCCCGTTGTTATTTTTCCTCCTCCTGATCCCTGCTCTCACGAGTTCTGCTTGCTAGAAAGCAGTGGCATTGTTCACATTTTTGAAGAAGGAGCTAATGCTTGTTTCAGAGCTTTTGAAGTTCATTCGGAAGTACCTCATACTTGGCAGCACTCATTGGAGTAAATGCTATTTCTGTTTGCCAACAGGGTGCTATGTAAAAAGACTTACTTCATCTCCTGCAAATATGCTGTGGGAAACCAGTACTTTTAAGACTTGAACATGGAAAGACTATCTATCATAAAACACACAAAGAAAATGAAATATATACTGGAAGAACAGCAGTGCCCAAAATGTAGATCTCAAAGTTTACTTAATGAAGCGGGGGGTGGGAAGTGTTTAGGTTTGTGTCCATGCCCTCCTCACCCCCAGCTCCCACTAAACAAGATTTTGGCTAAGAATCCTTTCTACCCCAGCACAACTCTTCCTTCATCCCTCCATCTTTCTTCCTGTTTAAAAGTATTATTGTGGCATAGAATTATTAAGATTAAACAAACCTGACATCTGTGACTCACAGGAACACAGTGTTTGCTCTAACCACGCAGAACATTAATATTTTGCAGATTTTTTCATCCTAGAATTTCTAAAACATTCTACAGGGAGTAATTTCAGGTTTCTTCCTCAAAGGGGAGGAAGAGAGACACTAAAGATGATTTACAATACAAGGAAGAAGGTTATCAGTCTTCCTTTATCAAACAAGGAGAGACAAGAGTGAGAAGGGGTGGCTCAGCTAGCATACAAATGCAGAGTCAATGGAACAGGGAACAAAAATAATAATATTCATACATTCCCCCTTCTGAGAATTGTTTTATGTAAAACTTGAAAGGGAAAAAAAACCCCTCAAACACCCACATTACACTTTGTGACCACCAAAGCAGTGAACAGAACACAGATCTTCTGGCTTCTAATCAAGTTCCTGTTATTTTTACTAGAGTAGTGCCCAGAAGTCCCAGTCAATATCTCGACTCTGGAGGACAGCCTCTGAGCACACAGGATCCTAAAGGACCTTCCAGTGTTCCAGAGGACACAATGCAAGAGGCACCAAGACAAGCACAAAACAAAAAGAGAAGCTTGCACCCATCAGTTAAGCGCATCAGGAGCATCTGCTTTTCCAGTTAGGTAGGTGAACAAAGGACAGGATGATTCCTGGGCCAGGCCACATCCTTCACTGTTGTCATTGGGCTGTTTACCTCTCATGGTAGCAGAGAACTTGAGGGAATGTGAAATTAATAGAATACTGGCTGTGCACCTTCATTTGCTTGGACATTTTCCTTACAATGAAGAAGACAGAGGTGCACAAAAATCTCACCAATTGACTTGAGTAAACCCTCAGCATCCTCCACCAATGGCTGGTTGGTCACCAGACCTAACAGTACTTTATACCTCATGTTAAATTAATCCTTCCTCAATCAATTTTGCCTTCCATTTAGGAAGGAAACTGCTGTCAAGCTTGATCAATTTACATCCCATCTGATTACATAAACCCACAACTTTTACCTAAGGTAGCAAAAAACTATGCAGTTAGGCTGTGAAAACCACCAACTTTAACACAGCTATTATCCACATAACATACTGATAATACACAAGAAACTGTGTCCCCCTAAAAGCCACCCCTCTTTCTTCCAATAGTATTATAGTAGAATATGTCAAAGTAAGCTTTCGCAAGACAGACACATGGAATATAATACTGCTCGTAAGCAGACAGAGATCATACATCTTCTACTTTGTAAATGAGTCCCACACTAAGCCAAAGTGTGCAAGCAGGATGTCAGAAGATTCCTTTATCTTGACAGTGACTTGAGCAACACACGCAGTCCTTGTCTTTGACAGCAAAATGATACCAAGTGATTTAATACAAGGAAGCAGTATTTTAACACCTAAGAAATCCCTTCATTTTAGAGGCCATAGTAATTTCTAGCACTGGCTGCTCTGTATCTGCTAGTTTAACATGCTATAGCATAAGTTTTAGATCTCACTTGACGGGTAGAAACACACCACCTTTCAGATACTGCTGAACTGACTCACGAATGCACGGTTCATCTCCTACTTCGTGAGGCAGGACTAATATCCCAACATAGCACCAAAAAGGTCATTGGAAACACTTTGGATGGCAGCTTCCAGTCCTTTGCCTCTGCTCCCCAACTATCAAACCTTCATTATATTGTAAAGATACTGCCCATCCTTGTACTTTTCTGATTATGAGGCAGTCACCATGTCACCCCACAGGAAAGCACAACCAGGGTGGGAACATGGGAGAAAGCTGTATTTTCAAGTGTTCTCAGCACACTACTACTGAGCAAGGTACTGCCCCTTTCCACACTGGGCACATCCACAACTATGAGGCCTTTCCTGGAGATGCCCCAGCATTCCTGTATATACCCAGACCTGATGCTCCCCTGGCAGACTGAGCAGCTATTTCCCACAGAGGCTCATCACTGTTGAGTCTTTAACTGGAACAACCTGGCTGGTACTGCATGTTTGGAGGGCATCAATACAACTGAATGCCAGACAAAACAGAGTAGCCATGGCCACTTCTAGTCAGACATGCAGCTAGAAAAAAAAAACCAAACAAAAATAAAATCACTGATGATACAGCCTCAATCTGTAAGATGCATTCATTCCCTCCCTTCTCAGCTGTCAAAGGTGCAGGTCTTGACTCCCTATCTTCTAGGAACAACTAAAAGCTACAGTCCTTACGTACTCCTCCTGTTCAGCTATTTCAGTGGACATAAAAGACCAAAGACTTCTCTAGGAGAGGGAATCTTGGTTCAGTTGCTGTCCCATAGACTGTTGTATACACCCACTAAGCTGTTTAACATAGATATATGCTAGCTGCCCTGAGACCAAGTAGCTTAAGCTACTCCCTCAGATCACACAAGACATCTGTCAGAAATCACATTTGCGACCAGCTTCCTGAACACCATCCATTCTCATGGCTGCAAGAACATCCTTCCTTCTCTCACGCATCATAGCAAAGCTGATGCACCGAAAGCAGGTCACCCACCATGGACCCGATCTCAGGAAGACATGACCTAGTTTGTACTTCAATAAAGTCTATACAATTACGGCTAGAATAAGGGCACGTAATTGTGGCAATCATCTCCACTAATGGGAAGGAGGCTCATTAAATGAAGGTCATGTCAATTATTTACAGCTAGTTTACATATGCAGTCAATTACCTAGCTGTACTATTTATTTCAATATTTGTATTTAATGAGGATTCACCAGTTAATTGTTTTATTTCATTATTTTTAGTTATTTTAAGCAGCAACCTAGCAGTTTAACAGGTTGTATTTCCAGCAGAGAGACCTGAGGAACAGCTGTGAACACATACTTGCTTTTCTGCATCCTGATATGTGCCAGGAAAGTTGAAATATCTTTCAGTAGTGAATAGATGCATAATGCTTTAATCTCTAGAAAGGAGTGTGCGGAAGTTAAAATTAGCAGTAAGACGACATTCATTTCTGCCTTGCCATTTTCTAAGACCTTTATACAAAAGTTCAATTTACTAAATACTACTGAATGGCACAGGCATGAGTTCCTGCTCTACGCATCGTTACCGGAGTGAGTGAACAGATACCAAAACAGGATGCATGTCAGCACATGATTTGCAAAGACTAAATGTACTGAGAACAAACAGTATTAACCTTTAACACATGCATTACTGGATGTCTGACACACTCTGGTTAGCCCTGCGGCTATTTATGCAAGCTATATAATTACTTTTTATTACTGAAAATAACGTGCCCTCCCCCCACCAAGTACACACCCACACCCATTTTTTTTTTATGCTTGTAAGTTGGTGCTTCATGTCAGGAAGAAGAAACACATTTTATTTTTATTCTCATATTGGTTTTTCCTGAGGTAATAAAAACTACTTAGCCATAATGCCAGGGACTATGAGCCATTCTGAAGACTAAGATAAATAACCAAATTTACAAGTAGTTTATAAACTACCACTTTTAATGTGAGAAATTTAGCTTTCATCTTATGTTGCTAAATGTTGCCTATGGTATAGCTGCTCAGAGCAAAGAAACTCTAGCAATACATTGCATCTGGAGAAGTAAGCATCTGTTTAAAGCACTACAAGGGGTTTTTGTGGGGTCCCAAGGCTTTATTGGACTCTCCCCAGTGCATACAAACACCGCAACTTCTGTCATCCAGAAGTGGGAAAGAACCCAAAGAAAATAATGTCAAAATAATAATGCCATGCTATTATGTCACGGTTTAGGGTCAGGGCAGCCCCTTAGATCTGTATCAGATGCTAATAACCTCCCTCACTCCCCAAAGGGGAAGAGAAAGGGAATAAGGGAGAGAGACTTATTGATTAGAAAAGGAAACTAGAACAGCTTTAATGAAAATAATAATAATAAAAATGGAATATATATAAATATATACAAAACCAGTACTGAACCCAACTCCCCTGATGGTAATTCCATCACCGTCACCACTGGAGCTGTGGAGCAGGCACCGGGGGAGTCCCAGACTGGGCCCTGCAGCAGACGGGAGCTGTGTTCAGGAGCTGGATTCTGGTGCCAGATTCAGGAACACACCAATTGGGATCGAAGGCAGAACGGACAGAGTCCTCCTTGGTTGCTCTGAGGAAGGAACCGAAAGACCAGAGCCAAGCCAAGCAAAGCTGGCAAAGCGGTCCAAGAGGGGAGAAGAGCCACAGACCCTTCAGATCCCTCAGCCTTATACCGAATATGCCGTATATGGGCTGGAATCCCTCGTTGATTAGCTTGGGGTCACCTGTCCTGGCTGCTCTTCCCTGCAGGCGCAGCCTTTCACTTTCTGCACCCCCCAGTGTGGTACACGAGATCCAGCAGTGGCCTTGGTCTGCACACCAACTCCTGGTACTAACTCTAAACATGGGGTGTTACCACTGCTAGAAGCAGACACTGTGAGAACAGGCTGCTAACTTCAGAAACTGCAGTTCGAAGAACTGAGCTGAAAAGTAAAACCACTGAACAGAATTAGTTCTGTTCTCACTCAAACCAGGACACATTACAACCCTGACCTTTCACAGAGTTATGTATCAGTTTCCTACAAACTTTCGTCATACCTTTCTGGACACTCCAACAGCCATGCAAAAGGCACAGTTGCTTCAAAGCTCTCAGAGACAGAATTTAGTAGCTCTAAGGGGTGCAGAGCAGGCAGTCTCCTCATTACAAGCACAGTTATGCTCAGATTGGCCAAGTGCAGGTCCACAAGGAGTTCCCAGGAGGCTTTCTGTCAGATGGATCTCAGACCCGTTCTGCCCATACCAGGGAACAGGCAGGATGAGTTTTGGCAGTAGGTGCAAGTGAAGGAATAGCAGGCCAGACTCACAGATGGTATCAGAGCTTTCAGAGAAACAACACCCATGGAAGAGAACAGATGTGCACTATTTTTATACTTTGACAATGTGAACCGATTGTTGAGCCAGTGGCACACACGCTGCCTTTCCAGCTGTTTGCACAGCATCCCACGCAGGGCACTCAAACTGCACAGGGGTCATGATCTCTACTGCAAACAAAGATCAACTCAGCTCCGAAAGCGTACTTGTGTGTGTGCCACTATACATATCAAACACAGTATGCGTTGCCACAACTTTTTTGGCAAAATTTCATGTTGAAATACCAAGGTATGCAGTGCAAGTCCTCCTCAAACAAAAGTGCTACCAGCAGGTTTATTTTTGCTCATCAGGAGTATCCTGGGTAGGGTAACATGCTGTACTCCTATGGCCATGCCAGAAATCCTGTAGTTGGAACGTGACTTCCACGCCTGAAAACGAAGCGTTAGCAAATTCCCATTTCCAAGCTGACTTCAGGCTTCAAAAACTGCATTCATCTGTTTTAGAGAATACTTCATGAGAGGAAAAGCTCACCTATAAAATAGGCTACCTAACACTACCCACCCCCCCTTCCCCTCCCCACCAAAACAAGAAAAACAACCACAAAACCATCCCATGAAATAATTACTCCATGCCAATGTACGATCTGGTTCCTCCATGGGAGGAGATAATTACAGTTCTCCAAAATCATTTGCTTTGATAGCCACTAGAGCTTCATATAATGCTAATACAATCTGTGCACAGAAGAACGTTAGTGCATAACCTCAGACCTTTGAGCAGCATCTGTGGTTTGTCTTCCATTTCACTATGGCCCTTTGGTATGAAATGCTGTGCTGCATCGTCACAGGACTAAGCTATTCTGCCAAGTACACACATGAAGCTTCCACTGAAGTCAAGGATAATTGGCACTCAAGAGCAGGAACAGAACGGAGCATGTTGCGTGCAAGCTAGCATGAGTTGGATCCCTTGTAATGTGACATGTGTCCAGCAGCCCTGGAACAACCCAGAAGCTGCTGTACCAGTTGAGCTTGGATTTTAAGAGTGCCTATAAACTATTGAACAGCATGTAAAACATCCCACGCACCCATTGGTTCTGCTGCAAATGGCAAGCTTCCTAGGACCTATAGAACATCATGCACTCAATGGGAACATAAGTGAAACTTAGCCAAGGAAAATCAACGGTTAAAAAGCATAAGCATCAGATGGAGCAGTTACCCATGGCTTGGGTAGGCAGGGCTTTCTCTAGGGTAAGGGAGAAGAGCAAGGGCCATACCCATTTGTTGCAGGACTCTTACCTTTGCTGAGACCCTGACTGTGTGTGGCATTGCTGTAAGAGAATACCTCGATTTTAGCCATAGTCAGTTCTTGAAATGAAGCAGATCAGTACGCTGTGATACGAGTGAACCAGAAACTGGAAATGCCTGTTGTCAGAGCCCTGGCAGGTATTAACAATATGCCTGCATCTGCCAGTGGTGTTATCAGTCATCTTCTGGCTGCCTGCCCTTGTGAGCAGATTTCTCCCCACACATGCTCAGTCCAGTTGCTAGCCATGGCAGCTCCATGGAAATACTTTCTATAGACAGGGCAAGGGATAAAAGCTTTCCACTGAGGTACCAGAGAAGCTTCTGGGAGTATTCAAGTCCAAAGTTACATGGGAACAACCACACCAGGAAGAAAAATTCCTAAGTTAGCCAAGCTACCTCAACCTACATTAAAGAAATAATGAGAAATTTGTACTGCATAAGGACACACTCCTTAGGAATCTAACCCATCTCACTGGACAGCCAGCCCTGCATGTGTCCTGTTGTCACAACGGCTTTATCTCTGGAGATAACACTGTTAGAAAATGATGTTAATATGTTAACATAACTCTATTGAAAACACTTGGTCAAGAAGTGTTCTTTCATCACTGATACTGTACTGTGCCAATGCAGCACATCACACATTTCAAAGCGGTTTTCAGCTTTCCCCCCCCCCCCCACCGTACCAGTGCCTTCATAATAACTTCTGTGATTGCTATACCTGCTTCTCTATCCCTAATCTTTCTTAAAAATTTGAGGGCTAACTTCAACCACATTCAATACAGGAATAAGTTTCACAGACAAGACTACTTCAAGGGTCAGGTGTTGTAATTGCCACGCAAGTAGCCGAGATCCACCCAAACAAGCTTCCCCCCTCCTCCATCCTTAGTCATGCAAACTCCAGGGTATGGGCTTACCCACTTCCAGAGTTACAACACTGTACTGTTGCTTTCATTTCATAAGCTCCACAGAGGAAAAGGGTTTGGAATTATTAGAAGAGATGAGGAGGTACATCTGGCAAAGATGCAAGAGTCTGAAGCAAGCTTCACTAGTTGTCATACGTGGTCATAAAATCTGATGGGGCCAACTCCTAAACTATAGCTAATACCCATTTCAGAACAAAATGTGACAGGTTCCAGCAAAACAGCTTCCCCACACTCAGGACTCCTGAGGGATACATGCATATTTGGTAATAATTACACTTTAAAGAGGAAGGAAAAAAGCTTTCTAGGTGTGCAGACTAGCTCCTCCCCTCCCCCATCGATATAAGCACATAAATAGCCCAGACATGCCTATAAACACAAGTATGCAAAATCCAGCCCAACACCACCTAACTTTCCTCTGCTCTGCACTTGGGTGTCTTGTTTCACGCACGCACACCCCTGCTGAAGAGAGTGGCTCTGCTGCCAGCGGCCTCTTCACATTGCAAGAGCCCTTAAGCTCTAAAGGGTAGGTTTGTAGATGGGATTTTGGTCATTAAATAAACACTTCTCTAGAAAAACGTCAATACCTGTCCCTTCACATAAGCAGATCCTCCTGCCCTGCAGGGAAGGAGAGCCTCTCTTCAAATTGCAGGGGGTGGGGGGGGTGGAAAGAGAAAGTTCAAGCGAGAAACATTGAATTACCCAATTAGTCTGTTCAAAACAGCTAGGTGTTCTTCCTCTCCCAAATCTCTGCACAACAGTAGAGATGACCTAGAAGTCATCATCCTATTCAAAATCAAAAGCAGAGCTGTCTTATCAGAGATAATCATTAGTTCTAGAGAGAAAAAAGCAAAACAAACCAACAAAAAAAACCCCAAAACAAACAAAAAACCCCACTTAGAAGTTGCAAGAGCGGAGAGACCTGGTGCTTATGCTTCTGTGTCCCTCCACTTACACATGTCTTAGAGACTGTCAAAGCTTCCAAAATGTTTTGCAGACATTGAATCTCAACATGTTTAGGTGAGGAGAAAACACATGAGAAATCCTATTTTCCTTCTGGGTAGGCTGAAGTCCATAAAGACTCTTAAAAAATTTACCCCAGACTGCACAGCAAGTTGCTGCTGAACTAGAGGGGAACAGAAGAGCCCCTGTTCCAAATCCCTCAATTCAGCCACTGCACAAAGGTGCCTTAGCCATGGGTATCGCTCCCATATTTTACAAATCTCTCTATGGTAACTTAAATGTCTAACCCAGAAAGAGGCAGGGCAGCTGATTAAAACCTTAGGGGTATTATTTTGAATACATATACTAGCTCACTTCCATCTGTGTTGTTAATTAGTTCCTGACTGTAGGTTAAATGTAGGGCATGTTGTCACGAGCCTAAGGTAGGGTGGCAGGACCTCCTGCTATTGCCATATGGCTTTTTGTTTCTTCCTTCATTCTTCAGCTTTTAGCCTCATGCTTCCAATTTGTGGGATCAACCATTATATAAAAAAGAACAAGAAAAGCAAAACTAGCGTTATAATAGAGGCTTTAATGGTGAACAATGTTTCTAAGAGGTTTGATTTGAAATGCAACCCAAGTTCCAGTCTCATCCACAGGCTGCTTTTACCCAAGGCAAATTTGCTATTAAATTCTGGAAAGACCTATTCCCCTGAAAAACTACTATTGCACAAGTAACACAAACCAGTCCGCTTGCCAGGGACCAAAGGGCAGCCTTCAGTATAAAATGTCAGTATAAAGTGGAGAAGAGCAAGGCTATGCCTACTTGTAGTATGGATGCTCAGTGCTTACAGGGGATGGGGCCAGTGTAGCTACACCATCCCCATCAAAAACAATAAAAAGAAAAAAGATGACTGAGTTCTGGTCATCCTCTTTTCCAAGGCATCTCCACAGACTTATCTTCTTGTTAAAATACAAATGGCTCAGGATTGTCCTCAAGAAAATTACAGGTCATGTTTTGAAGTAAGCCTGAACATGACTAATGACAAGATCTGCAGAGTACCTGCAGTCATTTTCTAGTGAGTACAACTTGAATACTAACAGGTCTGGTGGGGCTTTACCACTGAAGACTTCCTCCAAAGTGATAATTTAGAGTAGATACTTAATTTATTGTGTTTCTAGCTCTCATTGTGTACCTGTCCCCTTCCATTAGCTTAAGGCAGGGAAATGACTTCTGGTATTTCCAAGCAAAAGATTCTGTAATTTTCGTAACAGTTACAGGAATCAGAGCATGAAGAAAAACAACAACAACAAAACAACAACAAAACCACCAACAAGCAAACAAACAAAACCCACGAACAAAAATGACAAACAAAAACACCACAACAAAATACAACAATATCTATATTGAACAAAACTAATTAAAAACCAGGTGATATGACTTGATGCTTGAGGCTTATGGAACTCAAGACATTGTATGTAGGTTTGTCAGACTCAGAGGTAGAGGTCCAAGCCTCCAAAGAAGTCTAAGTAGTTTCTTCTTAAATCTTATTTCTGCCTTTTTTGTTGTTGTCTGTTTTAATGGTAAGCATGTGGAATTGGCTCACTTATCCTTTTGCAATATCCTTGTTCATCATTAACATTCCTGCTACATTTGCAGTTACAGTGGCAGAAAAGTTTTGCACAGGGGGCAGCAGAAATTAATCATTAGTGCAAAGCTGAGATAGGAAAGGACTTCCCCAGGAAGGCAGCTTTGTTCTGTGTTCCAAATTCAGGTGTCATCATTAGCTTTTAAGGGGGGGGGATGTCATTTCAGACATTCTTTTGCTAGTCATAACATAAAATTTGTATTTCTGTGAGAAGACTCAGAGAAGCACCTGCTTCTCCTCCCTTTGTACCATTTCATTGGCAGCAACTTGCCAACACCATATCATTAAGTAACCTGCTGTTGTAATAAGATGTGAAACATCCTTCTTTGTCTCACATAAAATAAAAAGGATCCTTCTTCATCAGTCTGCAGGACATTAGCCACAAACAAAAAAAACGCCACAAAAAACAACTAATTGTGACATTGACATAAACTATAATGTTTATAACTGGAAAAGAAAACTGGAGAACTTCAGATGTGTTTACTTCTAGTTTTGGTTCCACCCGTTATAAAGATAAAGGGTGGTCATGATGTTCAGCAGCAAATTTGTACTTCACCACAGTTTCCTGGCAAAAGTTCTGGGTAAGTTACCCTTGCCAGCCTGAACTTGTTAGTGACTTTGCTTCTCCTTACACTCACACTGGCTTTCAGTACAAATTCTATCAAATAGCATTTCTCTCTTGGCATTTATGGCTCAGTCAAACTGGATTATCAACTCAAAAGGAATGTAAATAGTAAGCGAAGATCCAAGTCTTAATGCAGGCAGCCAGGCACAATTATCTAGAAATAGGGCAAAACAAATCCTGTTGCTCATCCCAACAGCGTCCATACACTTCTATGGTTCAGTGACAGCTATAACTAAGGGGAGGTTGGTTTACGTACTAATTCAGCCCTTGAATAAAGTTTGGATTTAATTTCTTTTCATCTCAGTATATCAAGTACTGAACACTCACTGAGAGCATCACGGCCAGTAGTAAAGACAGGTAAACTAAACCATATGGATACTACATGTTGCACCAAGCTTAGAAAGCAAATGGCATAACGGACTAAGGAATCCAGAGATCATAACCTTTAATTCCTTGATCTAGACAAAACTGCTTTTCTCCAGGAACTATGTTTAAAGAAAGCAGTGTTTGATCACATTAGATAAAGCACAACATGCACTAGAACTGGCACAAGATTAAGCTTATAACATATGTACTACAGGATTTGGGGGGAGGAAGACTTAGTCCTGTTCTTAGTGTTACAGCCTGAACTGCAGCAACATGCTCCAAGTCTTTTGCATGCTGAGTTAATAAAGAGCACATAACAGCATTTTGCTCAAGACTTCACCTAGTTTGATCTTTTTCCAGACTCCTCCTGCTATGCTATACACATGCAAAGGACAATGCCTACCTGTAGCCCAGTGCATGCACTGGAAAAGCTGAGGTTGGATGTGGAACTCCAGGTGCATCAAGGGTAGTTTTTCAAACACTAGTTTGATACAACGGCTCTCCTGTACACCGTGCTATGGGATAAACACTTTGCAGTTGCTTCCTGACTTGACAGGCAAATATCCCTGTATCACAGCTCCTCAGTTTCCACAGGAAAACTGTTCCCTCAGAAGTTATACATTAAGCACTTATCCTGATACACTTTACATGGACAGATTTTGAGTATCTTAAGAAATTATCAAAACCATCACCTGAAAAGATAAGCGTACATGCAATCAACAAGTAGCATGCATTTTCAAGCCTCTGCGAGACTGAAGTTATCAACCCCCACTCAGGTTTAGTTGCATTGGGATTCTTACTACACTGAGCATTTGATAGCCATAAAGTAGCAGCTATTATAAAAGCCCCTAAAATGTACTATGCCTGTAAGAGTCAAACAGAAATAACTGCACATGAGGCTACAAATTCAGTGGGTAAAAAAGGCACATTGTTTCTCTTCCTAAGCAGTTCCTCACAAATTAAATAGGGAACAGTGATTATTCTTCTCTTCCAAATGCAGTGGAAGAATCTGCTATAGCCAAAGACTGATGTATAAAACAAAAATCAGAAGCTGTTAAGCTCAAAACAAAACAGGAAATCATATCCTAAGAACCAAGGGGCAGATAACAAAAAGTGTATTCTGTGTTGTTAGATTTGAGGTAGCAACAAATACCTACATACCCAGTTTAACTCTGATACTTAATTTTGAAATGGGAAAACCCAGGATTTAGTGAAAGCAAGCTAAAGCCTCCTGAGTCAATACATTAAGATAATTATAATTGTCTTCCTGTCTACTGAAGGACATCCCTTGCCAAGTAGGCTTCAATGATGGGATGGGGAATACCTGCCCCCCACACCCCTCCTCAACCCAATTCAAATCCTTAAGGCACTAAATTTTTTTGGTGCAACCTTTTGGATACCCTATCAAGTCTCACTGACAGCTGTAACAAGGCAGCATAAATCTAACTTGCAAATACTGCTTTAGGTATAGTCTAAAGTTTAGTCAGCAAATGACTTAGTGAACACTATGCTTCTTGTTTACTTATTTAAGCCACACAAGGAGAAGGGTATAAAGATAAGTTACCTGCATTGCTAGAATAGGATTCCCAAGTATCACCTCAGTTACAGGGTTGAAAAAAGCACACATGCATACACTAAACCCGAGTAAGAATGAGTAGGATTAGCAGCCTCACTCATTTTAATTGTGCAGCTTCACTTGCAAGAGCCAGCCATTAGCAGCATGTTTGGTTCATGCATCTCTAGGTGGCGGTAGCTGCTCAGATTTTGAGATACCAAGAGATGCTTATCTCAAATTTAGCAACCAGCATTCCTCCCATCCTCTTAGAATTGCCTTTCCTAATTTGAAGTGTGACCCCCTCCCCCATTTCTTCATAATTTATAGTAGTCTGAAGCTGAGTCACAAGGATTTCTGCATTTTCCTAACCAAGTAAACAAGAAAAGAAATGAACTGCCAAAGTATTGAGGTAATTTATAGCGTAAAGCATCGAGAGCTTCTAGTCGATCAAAGGACTCAGAGAAACAAACATAAGAACAATCATGCCTTCTGTTCTGTAGAAATGCCATGGCCAGAAATAACTGTCCTAATTAACTGGTTTCAAAAAATGACTTCTCTGAAAAATACAATATTCTTACCAAGGAAAGTATACAACTGCTACAGCCTTACGGCAGCTGCCACTGGGGCATGAAAATTCACTAAATGAAGTTTCCTTTTGCTTCCTCCGGTTGTCCACGGTACTCATCTTCAGATGGCTATATCCATTTGTGACACCTAAATTAAGCTGTAATGGGATGTTGCTACCACTCGGAACAGTGTTACTAAAGGAATACAATCATGTCAAACCAGCATCGTCCCAGCCAACCCTCAGATGATGATTTATAAATGGTAGAAGTCGTGCCTGAGATGAAGTTGGCTTTTTTTGGTAAGGCTCCTTGCCTACTCAGTCAAGTCCATAGCATCTGAATCATAGTACTGAATCATAGAATACCAGGGTTAGAAGGGACCTCAAGGATCATCTGGTCCAACCTTTCTGAGCAAAAACAGTCTAGATAAAATGGCCCAGCACCCCATCCAGCCAAATCTTAAAAGTGTCCAGTGTTGGGGATGGCACCACTTCCCTGGGCAGATTATTCCAATGGCTGTTTGTCCTTGTTGTGAAAAATCTCCAGGGCTGTAGGCTGCTCCATGTGGATTGTTACTGTTGGATGTAGCAGTTGAACTCCACCAGTGTAGAGCTGTCTGATAATTAGGTCCTCAATGTTGAAAATAAGCAAAGCACAAGCCTGACCCTACAGATCACCTACACTAAGTATATGACCGTTTGTCCTGTTTTGCTTCTCACTGGACTGCTCGGAGCCCAGAAATGTAAGCAACATGGCCAACCTATGAGTATATCAGAGATCATAGATCATAGTGTAATTGTTACCCTAGGAACTCACACATGTATCTCCAAAATGAAAACATTTTTCTTCTGTTATTGTATATTCTAAAGTTTCCAAACCAAGTAGAGTAAGGATTTATGTTGATAACATGTAAGTTTAAGGCACCATGGCCGAGTTGCCTGTATACTTTGTGTAGCAAAATCTGTTATTATTTGTATTACAAGAGCCTGAGGAGTCCTTGTCAGCTACCAAGAATAGAAGACAGTCAGGGTGATCTCTTCCCCTAAGAACTTACAGTCAAAGATAAGACTGGATAATGGATATGGATAAGGAAGAGAAACAGTAAGCTTGGTGAGCTGACAGACAGTGGGCACAGCCTCCCAGCTCCATCGCTGCTCACACATCAGGCAGTTTGCTCACTACACACCTGCACTACTTCCTAATGGTGAACTGCAGGGAACAAAAGACTTCTGCACAGCACCTTCTTAGCTGGAACCGAGGACAGTAGGTTATTGAGTTACCACTTCATTTTGGTGATATGCAAAAATAGCTTCGCTTCAGTGCTTTTAAAAGCTTCCTTTTAAAGGGAGTTCACAGCTAAGCATTACCAAGAATGCCAGTGTATGAACTGATCTAACAAATGATTGAGAGTTTCCTAATTAAGCAGCCTTTTAGCTATTTAGGAGGAACCAAGTGCTCACAACACATGCTTGAAAACAGGTCACAACAAGTTAGCAATTAACCTATTAAAAGCACATATCCTTTTCTAGTGGAGCCTCCACCAATTCACACAATGCCTAATGTGAGATTTCTAGTGTAGGCACAAGGCACATTCTTAGAACAACTTTTCAGCCTTTTATACAAACCAGGAAGGCAGATATGGGAGATTTTTTATTTTATTTTTTTTTTAATACTAGAACCACACTTACTACACAGTTCACTCAGAGTGAATTATTTCTCATCTTCATGCAGACTTACCCACAGAAGGGATGAGAGGGTCTCCTAGTCATAAGTTCCTTTTGACCTGCTTTTATGCCTGCACCCCAGCAGAGAACCATGATCTGAGCTAAACATGCAGCTTCCCACTTTGTCACTGCAACAGCAGAGTAACAGTTGCAAAAAGTGCTACAGGTACTGAAAGGACTTCAAACTGCAGCTACTTTCAGCTCAACACTGTCCCTGTATGCCAAGCTTTTAAGAAAAAAACACAGATTCTTATTTTCCACTACATTCTTTCACATTTTAATGAGTATTTAAAATCCTTTGCATATGTGCACTACGTTTCATAGTATTCCAGCATATTGTAGTATTCCCATAACACTACACTGCAACATAATGCCTTCATGTTCAAAAGCACGCTGCTTGAAATTAAACTTTTTTCAGTTTAGCTTTACTCTTTCCAAGATAAAAGTCCTTTCCCTTTTTCCTCTGCTGTTATATCTGGATTATTCAGATAAAGTGTTCTTGATCCTTCTGCCCTAGGTTACCCTGATTTCCCAGCCATATAATGACAGGATCCACTCTGTAGCTCCGGAAAGCAGAAAATACTAGCGGCCTGAACAGAAGCCACACTACTTACAAATGGATTTTCCCAGCTGAGGTGCAGTGAAGCTGAACATTAAGTGATAGTACTACAACAGAAAGCCGTTGCGAATTACAGAGCCCCGCAGAAAGGCTCCTCTAGTCACATTCAGTGAATAGCTGAAGCGTCTACCAGCTCCTTCAAGATATTTTAGGGTCGAAACGGAGTCGTTGCTTCGCCCCGAGACTCAGGTGAGGGGCGGCACTCCATCCCGCTGCCGCTCCCAGAGCTTTCCCTCGCCCCGGCTTTGTTTACACAGGCAGTGCCCTGGCGCTCCGCACGCAGGGAGCTGCAGCATCCCCCGACCAGCTGCTCCCTCCTCTCACATGCCAAACCACGGGATTCGCAGCTCGAGCGGAGCCAAGAGCGTCCCCTCTGCTTACGTTATTCCACACCTAGACTAACTCCGGGCCAAGTTTTCACTCAAGTGCCTGCAGGCAGCACTCCTGCTCTTCCAGCAGAGCCACTGATGTGCACCGAGGCGCTGCCGGACACAAGCGAGCAGGACAGTACGACGACCTTCTCGCCTGGGAGAGCCGACCACGCACCCAAGCCGAGCAGACCCTCCGCCTCCGCCACCCAACAGCCGCTCAGCTCCGTGACGTGAACGCCGCTCCCGTCCGCGAGCAGGCGGCTCATCGCCCAGACCTTCGCTCGGATCCGAGGATGACCGAGGAGATTCATTTTATGTACTTATCACGCCATGAATTAAAGATTACAGAAATACTTGCTGAAGAAAAATGTATCACCAGGATAGATTCTTTGCATTCATTAGAACTGTGTTACTAGAAACATAAATAAGTAATGACTATTGATCTCACAACAGTCATAACCTCAGAATAGCAAACTACAATAAACTAAAAGGAAAAGTACACATTTCGACTGTAACGCACAAACCAGGATACCACTAGCATCTCTTAAAAATAAACACGCAAAACAAGCCTGGCCCACAGTTGTAACACCTCATGCTTTTAATCCTACGACGGGAAAAAAAGAAAAAAAAAAGAAATTAAAAATCGGGGGATAGCGCAAGGCTTCCGAAGTATTAACTAAACCTTCACCAGCCAAATTTACCGCCCAAGGCCAATCCCTTTCTGGCTGGAGGGGAAGCGTTTTCCACCCCAGTATGAAACCAAATGCAGTGGATAGGACCGAACCTCCCGGCTCCCCCCTCCCCCCGCACCGACGAGCGCAGCCACCCGACCGGGCACCGCTCACGCCGCCGCGCTCCCCCTCCCCGTCGCACACGGCGGGTTCCCCACGGCCGGTGGAAGGCGGGAGAGTCGGCGGACAAAGCCCCCATGGCACCGGAATCCCGGTGAGGGTGCCCGGCGTGCCTCACATTCCAGCGACGGCCGAGCTTCAACAAGTGCACCGCTCCCCTCCCTGACGGCACCGCGCCCGGTCCCCGGCCCTTCCCGCCCACCGCTGCCCTCGCCGGCACCCGGCTCTCACCGCAGCGCGGTTCTCTACGCGCCCGCCCCACGGCGGGG
>WUAM01000272.1:4272642-4290048 GCA_024336885.1 Actenoides hombroni | reverse complement strand
AACAACAAAACTACTTTGTGTTTTCTCATATTCTCAAAAGAAAAACAGGAAAAAATGCAACAGTATATATCGCTCCCGCGCTGACCTCTCCCTAGTTTGCCTATTAAGAATGCAATCAAGATAATAACAGGCATTGCTTATTAATGAGCGCCCCAGGTAACGTTACACCGGTGACTTTCTGGAGGCGCGCAGCGGGCGCGGGTGCTCAATCCAGGCGGCCCAGAGACGGCTCTGCCCGGCCGGGAACCGGCACCGACAGCCAGAACCGACAGCCGGAGCTGCCCGACGCGCCAGCGCCCGCCGGCGCAGTCCGGGGCGGCCGAAGTGCCCCCGGGGTCCCGGAGGAAATGCCCCACTAGGCTCTGCTCGGATGCCCGCGGGGAGTTCTTCTGTCCCCCCTGTCAAAAATCTGTCTTGTCGTTTCCCCCTTCTGCCTGCATAGCAAATACAGTAAATTATTGATAGTGGAAATTCCATGGTGGAGGCAATAATGGCAGCCCCTGATTGAGTGGCTCCATTTGATCTTGGTAAAGACAGAGAGATGGCATGTTCCCCGGGCAGGCTGGCAGTGGTGAGCGGCAGCGCACGCGTGTGCGACACCTTGCGCCACATCCCACGGCAAGAGCCGGCCGTGGGAGAGGCACCCGATCGCCCCCGGCCTCTCACAGCTGTCGTGGCTGCACCTCTGTCCTCCCTCAGTGGTCAAATGGGAGGCGGCCAATTTTCAGAAGAAGATACTCCATCTCTTTTACGAATCGGTTAAAACGAGTATCGTTCTACACCTCAAAGCCTGGTTGCCGTCCAATTGCGATTCACACCAAAAGCCCATCGCTTCAGTGCGCTCGTGGCCATTTGTTTATACGAGTAGAAATGTGTGCAACTCATTGCTGCCTTCAGACAGTCTGATTGCCTGTGTGCTTTTCCTATGAAACACCTGCATTTATTAGATCAGTAAAGTAATAAAATATCCCAGGCGTTTGAAATCTGAGTACACCTAAGGCCTTCCATATAAAACGGCTTTTAATATATATTAAGGGAAACAATCCTGGTGGTTAATATCCTTTGCAGCTTGAAAAACTTCTTTAAAAATCATGTTCAAGTACCACATTACCATCCTTTTTGCACTTGGGGGTTTGGTTTTGCGCATTTGAACTAAAAGTGTGAGCTGTGAAGAGAGTTCCACCTCTTTTGTCCCAGTAATTTCCAGTCCAAATCTATTCAATTTACAAGAAAGCAGACGGGCTTTCCAAGTCCTCGCCTACAGGCTGGGCCTGAGGAATCACACCCGGTTTTTGCTGTTTGATAGATAGCTGCTAATAAAGGTAGCTCTCCAGGCCACGTCCTCCTTGGCTATTTCTGTAATATTCCAATTCTGCCATTAGGAATACATCAGCTATTTCTTTTCCCACTCTAATATACCGGTATAACCTTCTATCTCTCAGTGATACTGCCCCGTGGATGTCTGAGTGCGATTTCAGACATGGGCATCATAACTGGAACTTGCTAAGTTAATGCGTGCATTTTATTGTACCATTTTGGACCTCTTCATAATACTATTCAGCTTTCCAGGTACGACTGGATTAGTGTGTGTGCCTGATTTTGCCAGGGCAGCAGGTTTTCAGCAGCCTCTTGCACAGTGGTAAGACAGCACAGTTTTCATTTCTGTGCTTGTAACATGACACCTGCAAGTATTTGGATGTTCTACAAGTCCAGTTTAACAGCAGCACCAGAGGCTACTTCAACCAGCTGTAATGCAATACATTACACACATGTTACTCTTGGAGGAAGGACTCTTCTGCTACACTAGACATGCAAATGAGCAGCAGCAAGTATCATGCTTTTAGAGGCACCAAAGCATCTGCTGGCTTGTTCTCAGGAGCGAAGGAGAAGACACACATTCCTAAAAAGTCTGCCTGCAATCAGAACAAGTTTTAATTTTGGAAAGGAAGCGTGTTATGGACTGCCTGACAAGTCCTCACTCTGTGGTATGCGCTTTCAGCTCAGCTCTGCTAAGAACGTGAGAACCACCAATTCCAGGCAACCATGCGCTGAAATTCCCATTTTGCTCTGCTAGAAACACGTTGCCTTCTGCCCCGGTGTAGAGATTTTCCCAGGGAAGAGGTGTGGTCAGAGAGTTGCTGGATCTTGCCGGCGTAATCAGCCCTTTGGGGATTATTACCAGCCAGTGCTGGATTACTGAGAAAATTAAAAAGTAGTGTAAGTAATGATCTGTTTGGATTTTTAATGCACATACAAGCTGGGCTTCGTATTGTTCAATCAACCTCTGACTTCAAGGAGAATTTTGTATGAATGAGCCCCAAAAGACTGGGACCTCAAGGTATTAATTTGTGAAGCAACCAACAGTCATCACATGGAGAAACTCACTGGTCAGAGCTTCACTTCGTTGTCCACAGGATGTACCGTGAGCTTGGAGGTGTACATCAACCCTCACCTTCCAAATCTGTGGGATACGTAGGATGCAATGATCAGACATCCCGGTGTCTCCCGTGGATTCCCAGGTGACACTAGAAGTTCTCTCTTGTCTTACCTGAAAAAGGACTTCTCCCATCTGGTCTTCTTGTCTGGGTTCTATAGGCACCAGAACTGAGTGCCCTCAAAAGGAAAGCTACTCCACAGGGTGCATGGGGAAGAAATGGGCAGGCAGGCCATGTTCTGGTGATTTTGGTTTGGTTACTTCAGCATATTGAGCCTCTCAGTGACATTGTCACAGCATGTCCGCCTTCCAGCATTTGCCTTGTAATTGTGTAACTTTCCTATACCTAACTAGTTAATTTTTTTTTTGCATACACAAACCACACTTCACCCTTTTCCATACAGCAATAGGGAAAGAGTACAGGCTGTCAATCAATATGATGTTGATTTATTCCTGCAGCAAGATCAGATTGCTTGCAGGGGGGTAAGACCATTGCTTTTTGCTGAATTCAATTTAAACTGTAGCATAGGCACTAATGATACCGTGGATACTATAAAGAAGAAAGCAGAAGCACGCACATCTGGTTTGTGTCTCGGTGGAGGTTGTGCTTTATCATGATTGATGTATAAGGTCCAAATTTACCAATAAACTAATTATATGATAGAGTAGTTTGTGGGGCTCTTAAATTCCCCCATTGCAATTGTAAGAGAAGAGATAAAAAAGTAAATATTTGGAAAGAGAATCATTCTTAAAAGGTCCATAGTTGGTCAATACATAACTGGCGATTCAGTCTCCCACCCACAAATGCGTCTTTACACTCCCCATTCACGTAATATTTTGACCTGTTTTTGAATGAGAGAAAGGTCAAGAAGCTACAATTTGGACCGCCTCTCACTTGGTTGTCAGGAAATATAAACCAATCCTGATTACAGAAATGAGAATGCTGTAGATGTTCTCAGGTTTTGACACTAGAGTATTTTTTTCTATTAATAATTTTAATTGGTTGAGGTCAGTTCTTATATCACTACAAGCATTTAATGTTTAATTATGTTTATTCATGTTTCCTAGTTACCTATCTTTGCTATTTTTTCACATTAAAGGGATGGAAAGTTCATGGAAGTAAACTTCTCCAACTCAAGGAATGTTAAAAATTACAATGAATTATAAACATGATTGGAGGTTGCAGACATGTTGTATTTGCAAGAAGATGACTGGGCTGTGATGTCACAATGATTCAGCGATCGCAGCATACACAGTGGAGACACTCATGTTCTACATTAACATCAGTGGGACTAGAAAACCTTCAGGATCTTTGAGGAGCAAACCCAAATTCTGCTCAAATACATCAAGTCTTTGTAACCGGCCAGGCTGTGACTGAAGGAGATGGAGAAGGGGGAATGGCAAGGACATGCCCAGCCCACCCCTGGCACCCAGCAGTCAGCCAAACTATGGCCACAGCCTCTTCGGAGTGTCTGTGTTACATGTTAATGCTCTGGGGTTGGTGGCACTTGGATCTCACGACCTCAAGGTTTACCTTGCATCCAGCCCGCAAAGAATAACTGTGGTTCTGATGCTGCAAGTAGCTTGCTGGATGGCAGGAATATACCCTGTGACTTAAATAGCACAGGATACTTGCTTTTAATATCAAGCATAATTTCACCTTCAGTGAACAACATCTGCCGAGAGGCCTTTCGGCCTCATTTTAGCAAGGAAAGTATTATGTAAAACAGCAAAGATGGGAATACAAACCCAAAGATCTTTCATCAGACATAGTTTGTAGGCTGCATGTATACAGGATAAAGCAGTGAAACCTACCTTTTCAATCACATGCACTGAAACCACAACATTTTTCCTGAACAAAATATCACCTAATAGCTCAGAATCATCACCCTGCAGCTACAGCAAAAATGAATTTAAAACTCCAACAAACAATTAAAATAATTGGCCTCTTCTCATGTCTGCTAGAGGTATGCCAGCTTTCCATCACATGGGGGGATCTGTACCCTGGATCTTGTCCCATGCCTTCTAGTCAGGGATTTCAGCACAATTTATATGCATGAAACTGCTTCTACAACACAGCTCTGTGGTAGGTGCAGATTAGTCTTTTGCAAATGACAAATGCATATGTCTATTATATATAAATTTATTAAGCTGCTCATGAACATACTTGTTCAGTAAGCACGCTCCTTCCGTGTTTGTTTCTTGCCACCACTCATGTAGTTGTCTCTACTGGCATCAAACTGTCATAGAAATGGAATATGAGTCATACATGACAATTACCACATACATCAAGTGATGAACACACACACAAACTCACTCTCCTCACTATTCGAATCTCTAGGCTTCCCTTTTGGAGTTTTGCATGAACTCCACACGCTGCTTGGACAGTGGGAGTCCCAAACGAGACACGGGATCCCTCTTCCATGTGCTGGGAGTAGCAGGGAGGATAATACACCTTTCATCCTGCCCACGGGACTTGTGCCAGGCTGGTCCCACTCTGTGGGGGGACAGTGGAGGACAGTAGCACAGCTGGGAAGGCGAGAACCAGAAAAACAAAAGGACGGAATGAATCCAATCCCACAGCAAAATTAAAAATTGGCTTTATCATTCCTTGATACTCGGACACTCGCTAAACCTGGGAATTCATCTCCCAAGTGTCTCTGCCTTACCGCTGTCATTTGGGAGGCATTAAACACCCAGTGCCTGAGCAAAGAGCAAAGTATCTGTGTTGTGCCTGAGAGTATCCAGTGTACTGGGTGTCTGGCGCACAGCGCCCGAGTCCTTCCCTGCTCGCCCCTGACCGCCCCGCTAACAAAGGCACAGCCTGGCCCTGGCTCCATCACAGTGGACAGAAAAAAGGGCATGAAACAACAGCAAAAAAGCAGGCTCTGAGTGAGCCACAGACGTGGGAAGGGAAAGGAAAATCCCCTCTCCCCCAAAGAGGTTGTGTGTGATTCCTCGGGATGGGGGAAACCCGAGCCGAGTGTGGAAAGATTAGATGGCTGGAGATGCACTCCTGTGATGAATCCAGCCATTGGAGCTCTATGATTAAAGAAGATCAGAAAACTGTTGATGCACTTGTGGGTGAAAGGTGTTGGGATTGACTCATCTCTCCTTTCTTCTAAGTATTCTGTGGGTTTCAATTAGATGCAATACAGTGGATGATTTTTAATATTTAAAGGGATCAGATGCCAGGGGTTTAATAAACTTAGCCAGGCATCTTGTCAGAGTGCCTACCAAACCCTCCTCAGTACATAACTGTGCAGAGTTTATTTTAGGTATGTCCTAAAAATAAGCAAGCCCCAAAAGCCAGGTTTGCAGCCCTGTGAAAGCTCCTTTATAGTTTATTTCTATTTAAGCAACTAAAATTCTCTGACATCAAGCTCAAGCACTCAGTTCACCAGGTGCGGCCGCTCATTGATATTGCCCAGAGCGTGATGGGTGATAAGAGATCTAAAGCAAACAGTCAGAGAGGGGAGATGGAGGATGGTGTTTGGTGCCGGGGGCTGGTAGCTGTGCTGGGGTGCCCACCACCCATAGGGCCCCCATTCCAGCCTGGAGCTGGCAGGAGGGATCCTCCTCGGGTACACGGAGATCCTTGGGAATGAAAAGCATGTGTAAACATTAAATAGTTCTTCCAGCTCTCCTGCCCTGTGTTACTTTCATATTAAGGCATTTTACACTGCTGTCTTCATCTTCCCAATGAGGTTAAGGTGCTTTGACTCCATTCCTCTTTAAAGCGCAGCCACGTCAATACTTTTAACGAGCTGATGTGCTTAAAGATGAATTCAAGATATAGTTTTTAATAGGGTATTGAGCTATTTTACCTAAGAAGCAGCTCTGGAGTTCAAAGTATTTTCCATGTTAACCACCTAAAGTGTTAAAGAGAGAAGTATCTGAGGAACAGTAGATATTTTTGCTAATTGCCCACTAAAATTATCAGTACAGCAATAAAAATTAGAGACCTCAAAATTAAACCCAGACCACATTATGTTCTCCCCCGCCAGTTACTGTGACTCGTGGCTCAGGAAACAAGTACTGGATCAGTCACATTAAAGCCAAAATTTCCCTTGACTAACACATTTCATTTGTTTGCTGGCTTTTCTGTTTATTGAACACTTGAGATTGTTAATCTTCCACTAATTTAATGGCTGGAGCCATGTTGTGTATAAACATTCCACTTTGGAGATTAATAGGCAGCCGTGTGTCAGCCCAGCAGTTTTCACTTGTCCAGACAAAAGGGATGGTGGGCTTATCCGCCTTAGAGGAGCGCTCGGGTGGTGTGTGAGCACCCACGGCTGCAAAAGGGTCAAGGTTTGGGCCACGTGCTTGCCTATTCCTTGAGGCATGTTAACACACAGCAAAAGATATCAACAAAGAGGGTACTGTCCCCACTCCCTCTTTCCTTCCACCACAATACCTAGCCCCAGGGAGTGGGTTCTGCACAGGGGCCTTTATTTCTCTGCACTGGCCAGATAAAGTGATTTAATTGACTTGCATTGCAGAAATGCTTTAAATAGTAATTAGTACCGGTATAGTTGTATATGTGGTACTCCTAATAAAATATTATTTGTCTCCTTGCGTGTACAGTATGGAGGTAGTTGGATGTGCAGCCGATTCTCTCTCTGCGGCATGTGACATGTCGGACTATCATTTATAGATGCAGAGAGATGGGAACAAAACACAGGGCAGATGCATGGCTACTATGAAATTCAAAAAAACCCTGAAATATTGATTCAGAAAATCAATACCGATTTGAAGATATTTTAAGATATTTTAAAATAACTTCCCACAAGTCCTACACCATTTCTCAAATGGGAAAATGTATTGATTTCTGTGTCCCAGACTGCACAAGGACAAGGTGGGTCTTGATAGGTGGCAGTGATGCAGGAGCATCCAACAGTAGGTACATGGCCACCACCACAAAACCCATGTGGCCAGAACCTCAAGCAGAAGGAAAGCAACCATGGAGTCAACATGCCCAAAGCCCTCTATTTTTAGGGCTGGATGCAACTCAAAGACTACTCGAGTAAAATCCACCCCTGACTTTGGCAAGACATTTAGTGGGGCCTTTTCTCGGTGGTTCAGAACTTGTGCCATTGGAGTATAAATTCGTAAACAACACTATCTACATTTATTTTCTGGACACTGTTTATTTTTCGTGTAGTTTATACAGCTGAAACTTAGATGCTTACAAGGGAGTGGTGGCTTTAAACACCTCTTTGTATTTCATTAGTTAGCCTGTTTAAACTGCTATAATTTATTTCAACCCACAGTGGTACTATGTGGCCTTATAGTGCCTTTACTTATTTGAATATAAACACCACAGAAGACAACAGGAATGCAAAGTACTTAAATCAGAAGAGAGCCAAGTGCTAGATTTTCAGCAAGGATTCTGCAGCAAGGCATTTAAACCCTTATTTTAGATTTCTGTTACCTTTCTGTTTGATACTTTACCCAACTAGATGCTCTGAGCAGGATCCCTTTCCCTTCCAGGCATGTATAGCTTCTTCCCCTTTGGTTTCTTAATTTGGGTTAGATCCCATAATAAGAAAAATATACTCTGATATTGCACCTAGAGCACATAGATGAGGCCTAAAGAGCTCCTCTGTGATGGGAATTAAGATCAAAAAGGATATAAAATTTAAATATTCAACATTTCTTAGATATGAAACAGAAAAATTGTTTTGATGCAAAAGTCATTGCAACAGAATATGTTACTTACACTCTGAGACCATATTAGGGTAAAACGGTTTTTTAGAAAGGAATTGCACTGAGAGAAACTCCTTCATATGGAAATTATGACATTTTGTCTATTGCCTCTTACTACAAATGTTTAAAAGATCTGTTAAAAATATTCTTTTAAGAAGCTGTATCAAGATAAAAGTGAGTAAATAAGAACCAGTATAATTTAGAGGCTTATTTCTGATTAGTTTCTTAATTTAGACCCTGTTAACTGCCAGAAAATTGCACCAGTTACCAGAGCTGGGAAAGCATAACTGATAACATAGTTTATTTTGCACTTTGGGTTTGCTGTGCCTTTCTCAGGCCCTCACCCTTGCAGTAAATGAATGCCGTGTTAATTCCACATGCTGATGGAATTAGAGAGACTCAGGAGAAAAGGCTGAGCCCGAGTACTAACACAAATGAAAGACAAGCATACGAAAAACACATTCTCACTGTCTGACAAACTGGTCCTAGACCACCATCTGAAGTTAGCTGAATGATTTTTAGCTAACCACTGATCTTCACTAACATCCCACAAAAAGCATGGACTCAGAAGGTGGCGGAGAGCTTCCCCCATCAAGGTTTCAGATACAGCTAGGCAGGACACACCCACAGACAGCTGAGGGTTTGCTAAACTGGCTTGCAAGGAAGATGGACCTTTCATCCCACGTGCCCCTGTATCGGGCAAGACGCATTGCTGTTTCTTTTCCATCTGAGCACTGCTCCCCTAGCATGGGCTAGCCTGGGCCCACCCGAGCTCCAGCAGTCTCCATCATTCTTGCTTGCCTACCACCTCCCAGTGCTCCCACACCTTGCTGGCAGTGGGTCTGTGGTGGTCCCCAAGAGTCCCACAAGACCACCTTCTGGCCACACAACCAGTTAGCCCAGGAACTTGCTCCATGCCAGGACTAGCCCAGTAGGAACAGGGATGGGTGTTTATTCTGGTTTAAAGTGCCTGTGTAAGTGCATTGTAGGCTCCTGATCCATACTGCTTTCTGCTTTCTCTCACTCATCATTTCCCAAAGAGAGAGGTATGTTAAAATTAATCTTTATATATAACCTGGTAGAGTCTTTAGATAAGCACTAACCACCTTCCATCACTTTGTTTGTTTGCTTGGTTGGGTTTTTTTGTTTGATTGGTTGTGGTTTTTGTTTGGTTTGTGTTGGTATAATAAATAAGGCTTTGGGAGTATTCTCAGGTACCTAATGCACATCCTTTCTGTACATGCTTGAACCACACAACCCTATAACTTTCCATCCCTATCACTTGCCTATCTATGTCACCATATCTCTATCTAGGCTCTGCCTTGCCAAGTGGTGACTGCCTATGAGAAAGGATAAAGAAAAATTAACTCAGCCACAGCCCAGGTGGTCCCTCTCTGAGGGTAGAACTGGGCTGCTGCTGCAGGAGTGGTACGTGGGGGCATGGGGAGGGACTGTGACCATGGCTTGATCCCACCACAGCAGTGGTTCTGTGTCCTTGCTCAAAGTCTCTGAGTGCTGGTGTCTGAGAGACTACGATGCATTTTTCTAGGAAGAGTCAAAGGTGGGACTGGACAAGGCTTGAGAAGAGGTTGACAAAACCTGTAGCGATGTCAAGCATTCAGGCTGAGCACCTGGAGCACACCAGGCACTGGCCTCATTTCTTCCCTCCAGAGACCCCTCCATGGGGATTCTTCCCTCAAATCACACAACCTACCTCCTCTTCCAGGGTCTCTCCATATCCTTCTCACCCCTTCCCCATGGCTGCTCATATCAGGGGCTCTGTGCCCTCCAAGCCACCTTCTTGCACAGTTCCACATCACTCTTATCTCTGTTTCTCTGGCTGTGGAAACAGCACATGGCTCATTACCACTTACAGATGTGCATCAAGGGTGAGCAGGAGGCTATTGCTAGGCAGGGAGGTATTAATATCCACCTGCAATTAGCTCCGTGAGCTTTTATGGAGACGGCTGATCCTACGTGTGGGATCTTGAGAGTTAGCCCTGCCTGCAAGCCACATTGGAAGCCCAGACTGAGAAAGAGAAAAAGACAAACTGATCCAAATGAGACTCGGCCTCATGGCTGCATCATCCCCAGTCTGTCCTAGGGGAGCACACAATGAAGTCTGCCTGACCCTCTGTTTCTGAGAGGGAACTGGCAAAATGCACATCATCATCATCATCATGTTTACAGCCCTGGCAGAGGTGAGCTGGGAAGTTCTGATGTTAATCAGAGCACTGGGCAGCTGTCACATACAAGCAGCAGCTGGTGAAATGACCTCCATAGTCAAGGAGGCGAGTCAGTACATCGCCTTGGTCTTGCCCTATTGCTCTTGGATGGGCTGACTTGCCTGGGAATGGTACAGACCCAAAAGAAAACAATTTTGAAGGGTCCATCATCTTTGCCTTTCTTCCTGGCCTGAAGTGTATGCCTCACATTAGTCTGCATTTCCTCCCTGCTTTGTCTGGAAAATTCCTACAGATAAATGAATATGAAATTCTGGCCATTTCAAATTAACTTTTTAGCTTTAACTTAAAAAAGGGTAAAAGCTTAGCCTTTGGGAGTAGGGCTTAACCTTCTTCCCAGATATTCTGGTTTCCTTAAAATTTGGAAACCAGCAGAATCTTCTTTAGGGAGTGCTGCAGGAAATATTTGATGGGAAATTAGATGATAAAAATAACTGTTTGGTGCCAAAGGCAGTAGACTGGGGATTAAAAGCCCCTCTGAAGTCAGAGACATTCAGGTGTTTGAAAGAGCTCAAAAAAAGAGGAAAGAAAAGCAGAGGGTATCCTGGGCTATGACCATGTTTGGGCAGCTGATGACTGAGTCTAGGTGAAGGATTTGGTTAAGAGGAAAACAACAGGTGGTGGGCGGAAAAAGCATGAGAATCAGATCTGCCTGGGGAATAGCTGGTGGATAGAGTGACCGACGGCTGGTGTAGGAGCAAATACCATGGAGAAAAAGAAGAATCAGGTGAATCTATGATTAAACTCTTAGGTCTTGCACCACCAAGACCTTTGTGAAAGACTTCTTCACAATAAAACAAACAGACAAACAAACAAAACAAAGGAAAAACCCTAGACATCAGTACTTGTTCCCTTGGAAGAGGATGAGAGCAAAACATGTGATAGATATTAGTCATGTCACTTAGAAGGGTGTTCAAATACCATGATGAATGATGAGTGTGATATAAGGACTTAGAATAACTTAGTCAATAAACCACATTTGGGACACAATAAGAGACTCATATGGGAAATACTGTGAGATTCACAGTATGGATGACTCTTTCTATAACCAATAGATGCATTATTCTTTTTTTTTTTTCTCTGATGCAATAAATTTTCAGCAATAGAATAAGGGGTATCACACTTCAGGCAACAGCAAACAATGTGTACAGAAGCAAAAAACATTTGAGATGTATCATCATCCACTGGAAAATTCCAAACCCAGAATTTAACCTTGTTTAAAAACTGTTAGGGCTTTTTGTTTTCCTGGTCAATACTATTTTATCAGATACCTGTTTACAAAATTCAGCCAAATACTCTCTCATGTTTTTTTAAACTTTTGGCAAATGTGAATGAACATTATTTGACAGAGCCAACTATACCACCTAAGAAGCTCCAGTCTCTTGACCCCTGCTCATGACCCTCACTGCACTCCATTCTCAGTAGAGTTGGTCAGGTTTCAAAAGGTATTTGCTGTCAGAAATCATCTGCCTTTTTTTTTCCTTTTGGTAACCACCTGTTTCCCTGAAATGCATTGTCTTTTCATGATCTATTTTGTTTTGAATCTGAGTATTTTATCAAATGTCATTGATAAAATGTTGATAGCCTTAGAGGGAAATACTGAAAGCCTTTTTGAACACTCAGTAAACCAATGTAAAACTGAGTTTGTGTTGAAAATATTGGAAAAAAAGATAATTTTGAAATGTCAAATATTTTCACAACTCTGTCTACCTTGTCAATATGTGGCCTTTTCTGGTTCCTCAGGGAAAATCTGAATGGGACGTAAGTGGTAGAGAGAGTGCGACCAGTGGGCCATGATACAACCTTCTTCCATTGCTGTTGTTTTAAGGAGTGAAACATGTAAATGAGTAAAGAAACCCACATGCAGGATCAGGGCTGAAGTCCATACTTTGACATTTCCATAGCTGTACGGGTTTAGTGTCTCTAGTATTAGAATAACACTGCAAGAGTGAGTACATTAGGCTATACTGTTATGTCTTGTCTTAGGCACAAGTAGTGCCCATCTAGACAGCCTCCATCTTTCTCTTATCATTCACAAGTGTCTCTTAAAAAAAACCTTCTACTTACAAAGAAGCTTGAACTTTAAAAAACTAAATACTAATTGTATTCTTTACCTTATTCAGTGCTCAGAGGGGAGTTTGGTAACATCTCTGTATTGCTGATGAACAGAAGTAAAAGAACTGGAAAGATCTGCCATATAACATACAAGCTGTATAGGAACTACAACTTGCACTCTCTGGGTTATTAATGGAAGAATCCCAAGGAACAAGCCTCACTGGCCTTCCCTCCAGTCTGTCTTAGAAGATGTATGACCATGCGTACAAAGCAAACACCCTGCACATTGCCCATGTTCTTCTACTCTTGCCAACCAGATGAGAGAAGGGTTAATGCTGAAGCCTTCCCACTGCCTGGGTCTCTTCCTCCTCAACATACCTCAACTATTTTTTTTGAACTGCTTCAGCTTGTATTTTACCATTTGTTATAATAATGGAGTCTAGTCAGAAGCCTGTGGCCCCATAAACTTTAGACATAATTTTAACTATGTCAGCTTTAAAAAGTCAGTATCTGTCTCACCAAAGGGCAACTGTGTCCAATGTGGGTGTCTGTGCCAATTGTGTTTTGAACTGCAGCAATAATCCAACAAAACCATGCGAAGAGCTTTCTACACCCACATTTCTTAATTATCATCATGAGACTGAGGTAGCTGAGACCAGATCTATAATGTTTTCTGGATGTCAAAATGCCCACACACCTTCTGTAATCCTTGTGCTACCAACCCCCTTTCGTAGTGCTTTTAGCTGGTCCATCTAATTATCTATTACCATCACTGTTTACTGCATTACTCCCGAGTCCCACAAAGGCTTGTCAGGAGGAAAGGGCTCTGTTTAAGAAAAAGGAAACAACTTGCCTGATGAGACCTCCGTTCTTAGCTTCACAACCCTATAAACATTTTAGTGGATGATAAACCCCTCCTCACCCCTTTCAGAAATAAATCATTATTTTTTTACAGTCAGGTGAGACCTAGGGCTTTGAAAGTCTCTGCATACATCACATCCATAAACAATGCATTTTCTTGGGAGGTTTGGGGTCTACTGTCTGTTTGGAGAATAAATAAGTTCATTATTTTCGCATGTGCTATAGTCAATAAGGATCTGAAATGGGAAAGTAGTGAAAATGTTATGACTTAATGAACATGTTGCGTAATCATTCTTGCCAAATGTCAAAATAAATTGGAGTCCAGAGTGTACAGTTTAGGCTTGTTAAATTGGGGTTGTGTGTGCTATTTTGGAAAGGCAAAAAGAAAAGACAAACAGACCAGACCATGAAAAGGTAGGGGGAAGTATATACTTGGCCACTATTGGCAAGACCTTGGTCCATTACAGTCCCGCTGCTAATATTCCCCACAGGAGACCGTACAACAACCTAGGACTGTGGGGAAACCACTTACCAACAGCAGAATTGGCTCTATGGCAAATGGCCTGGCTTCAAGGCTCTCCACTCGCCAAGAAGGAGATGGGGCCAACCCCCTGCAGCCCAGCTTACGCCATGGATTGGACCCGGCTAATCCCTGCCTCTCTGGGAAGCATCAAGCTGCACCAGGGGTGAAAAACAGTCACATCCATTAGTGACTTCAGGAGACAATTTTTGTCAGGAGACTACAAGTTTGCACTCTGCCATGAAGTTCAAATGGCAACAGGAATAAAGTGACTGGAGCCAAATTTTGCTTTTGCTGGAGGCTGTGGTGAAATGTCTCTTTACATATCCAGGTATTCCATTGAATCTAGTTTTGGTGTAGAGGTACTTAGAAATGCAGGTTTTGCCTATGCAATGCAAAGAGTTTTCTGTTTGTCCAAGTGATGAGTACCTTGAAAGCTCCGAGTTTGGAAATACCTACACATCTGAGAACCCAATCCTTTGAACACCGAAGTGTGTCATGCCTATTTTCACTTTGAGATTGACATAGGAAAAGACCAATTAGGATTATGTGATAAGTAAAATTACTCCCATACTTACCTGATTAGGAAAATAGGTCTCTCAAACTGCATGTTCAAAAGGAGATCAAAGCAAAATCATTCTTTTGCGATTAGATTTTGACTTATGTTTTTCCCCATTGAGTACAAGTTCTAGCAGTGCCAAGAGGGCACAGGCATGTGCTTTTACTCCACCTCTACTGCTAGTAATGGGAGCACCATGAAAGTGCCTGTGTTTCTTTCTGCCTGCATGAAATGTGTGGATACATATATGTGGCTTTCATTTACTTCATTTCATGACACAGGGAGGGGGGGAAAAATCTTTTTCATACACCTACATCTATCACATAGCAACTAAGAATAGAAGCAATATTGAGACAGATGGAAATGTTAACAGTGACAGCTCACAAGCACGAATCACACATTTGAGAAATAATGAATTGGGTGGGCAGTTGTTATATGAACTCCATGTCAGTTGGTATGATTTCCTGGCTATAATTTTGCAAGAATATGTCTCAAAGATATTTTCAGTTAATGGGAGAAGTCGGTACCCTGCCCTGCCCCTTGCTGACGTGTGGGTGTAGGGATTCACTAAAGCTGGCAAGAGATTTGCAAGTGAAACTGCTCATCACACGCCCCGGGCACTGTGGGACGTCCCCTGACATATCCCTCCCGGGGCACTTTAGTATTCCTAAAAATGTAGTGGCAGAGACACAGAAAGGAAGTGTAAAAATGTTTGGAAACCCAAACACGAGGGAAACATGGGACACTCACACTTGTATGCCTGGAAGTAAGAGTTTGAAACAAGTACTACCTTTTTTTTTTTTATTTTTTATCATACCATCTGACTATATTCTGTGGTCTCTATTACTGCCTGGACTCGATGACCACAAATGAAAATGAGGATTACAAAACCAGTCCTGCATTTCTCGGTTCTTTCTTTCTAGTTCTTCATGACCCAAAAGCCATCATTTCCATTTTAAGGACCACTTTGACAAGCCTGCTTTTTTGCTAGCCCCAGTTTCTTAGCCCCAGTCTAATGTTAGTTCAAAGGGGAGGAAGCTGTGAAAGTGTCTATTCATACGCATTTTACCTTGTGCTACCTGCCTCTTTCCCAGGTCTAGGGAACCTACTGATTTTCATCAGCTTTGAGAGGTACTGTTTCTTACAGATGCTGTTTACATCATTTGATGGGACTATTTTTTGCTAGAGGAATGAACTAGATCTCCCGAAATCTTATGGATGCTCTCTTTGTTTGTGTTTCTGATTAAAAAAAATAATCTAGCAGCTACAAGTGCTCAGTGGTGATTTACTACAGTGATTCATGCTAAGACTTTACAGCTCTGAGGAAAATTTGTCCCTTGGGATTCATAACCTTTTCAGAATTTCTCATGGCAAGGAAATCGTATGACACTGTATTTAGGAAGCAACGTATGGTTACTAAATGGCAGTCTGTCTGCACTTTCTTTGGGCATTTCTAAGAGTTCAACAATATTAGTGTGATAAAGAAACCAAATAAAGGACTTGCTGTACAAAGGCAAATGTGTGTACCAGCCACCTCAGATTAATGAAATGCTAAACGGAATCCTCCTTCATACACGCCTGTGAATGGTGGCCACTAAAAATAAATAGTGAGAACTATCAGACCATTTGAAATAGGAAATTATTGAACGATGCTGAAAGTCAAGCCGTTATCCAAATGGAGAGATGCTGAGAATGACAAACTCATAGATAGTGCATGCTTACATCAAGCACCACATTAAAAAAACATCTCATGCTGGACACAGGTACCTGACAGCCACCAAACCACTGAAGACAACACTCATGGTATCAGGTAAAATAAAACTATAAAAAAGGAGCAAGAAAGACTGCCATGTCAAAACTTTGCAGGATGAAGAGATATTTGACGGAGATTGGACATTTTACGGTATCATAACCATAAGAGATGAAAGGTGGTGATGAAACACCACCAAAACGGTGACAGCTCTTGAAGAAATAGTAGGTACTAAAATCAATAAAGCTAGTTGCAGATTAAGGTATGAGTCACCGTTAGCAAATGTGACCAAATATGGCCCAGTGTCATTTGTTAGCAGCTGTCTGTCCCATGCGTCTCTGCAGAGAACGATTAGAATTCAACACAAACACAGCAACAGAGGTAGGAAGGGAAGTACCAGAACCAAGATAGCCGGTAAGAAAGTAATGGGTGTAAAATTAAAATATAGGAAGATATACAAAATTGTCCACGGAGGGGAAAATTCATGTAACTGGAAGCTCCTTGGCAACCTCCTATCTATCAGAGGCATTTATTTTGGGAAGTGTATGGGTTCTAGTAGGGCTCATCACCACTAGATCCCCGTAGATGTATTCAAATGTTAGCTCTATCACCTGACTTTTTGCTACGTGAAGAAAGGTCAGAGGATCTGTCATTACGAATTTAATGAAACCGCTACTGCAAACTAGGTGCATTTGAGTTTTGTGCAGCCTGCCGATGATGGATGCTTCCAAGACCTCTCTCTTCTCAGACTAGTTTCTTCTCGCCTTAGAGCTCCTGAGAAATGCCTCTCATCGCCCCCAGACAGGCATCCCCAGCAAACGCAATTTCTCCAAGTGGAAATGGAAAAACACACTGAAGGCACACTCCGGCCCCTCCCCGACTCCCACCCAGCGGCACAGCCGGGCCCGGGGGCGGGGGGGCCCGGCGCAGAGTCCAGGCCGCGGCTAGCGCATCCGCAGGAGAGGAGGACGGTTGCTTTTCTTTAATGATAAAAAAACCCCCAAACCCAACACTCCACCCACAAATAGATACTAACGCAAAAGAGATGCCAGGTGACCGACTTTCGTGGGAGCTCCGCGCGGGCGCCTCCCCGGTGCCGTCCTGCAGCACCACCATTTTGGCGGTGTGCGCCGGTGCCCGGCCCGGCTCCGGTACTCCGGGGCTGTTGACGTACCTCTCCCAGGGGGGAACACGGAGGGGGCGGGAGTGAGGCGGCATCCCCGCCCCCCCCGCCAGCACCGCCCCCCCCATCTCGGCAGGACGGTGCCCCCC
>WUAM01000272.1:4202480-4269980 GCA_024336885.1 Actenoides hombroni | reverse complement strand
GCTGTATGACATGTAACAGGCAGAGCCGTTCAGAAAGGCTGTTGCTAATGTAAGGCTGAACCCAACAAATCACCCTATCAGTTGTCACCCGAATCTCACCCTTAAGTATTGATCTTCAGTCAGGAAGCTTAAGTTTTCTTTCAACAGCTGGAAGTACAGTTAGTGTTAATACTAGTTGGGAATACCACTTTTTCAATTACATCAATGGAAAAAAAAAAATAAATAAAAGCACAAGCATTTCAACAAGTGAGCTTGCAGTGAGTTCTGCTTTCTCCCAGTCTTCTAAGCAAATAACTCTTGCCTGTCCCTTGGGGGAGTAAAATAACTGGCAATACCTACTTTGAGTAGTAAGTTATGCAATACATATTTTGACTACACAAATATGTACCTAAGTCTTAAAAGTTTCTGACTCCGTGGGATCCTCAGTGGTTTTGGATAGACAGGACTTTATAAAGATGTCAGATGTCAGTATCACTTAAAAACTACATTTCAATACTTATTTCATAGCTCAATAAACTTAATCTTTCATTGAAAAAGTAATTCCAGCTCTATCACTTGTAAGAAAGTATTTTATCTACAGCACTGTTACTCCCCTACTTCTTATCTCTTAAACTTCTAGATATATTCATTTTCTGATGAAGTCATTAGAGATGTACAGAAGAAACCTTTGCCATGTCACAGTACTATATGTGATTGATGTAGTAACGTTAAACTTAACAAAAAGAACCAAACAAATCCAAACCAAACTTCCACAAGAACCTTTTCAAGAGATGCACAGAAGGAACTGGACATGCTATCATTTCAGTCCTGTCTGGCATTTGCCTGAGCAGCCTGCTGGGGTTTGCCAGTAATGCTAAGCCAGGGTCATGATCACAGAACCACAAGCAAAGATACACCTTTAGAAGATCTACGAGTCAAGACTTCTGCTAAAGATAGCACAACCAAATTAAGCACGTTTGCTGAGGGGATAGTTTGGTTTACGTGGCTTTCATCATGTCAGCCTGAAATGATTAATGCAAAAAACCAGGCACAGTTATCAAGAGAATGGTACCAAAGTGTATAGAAGAAGAAAAGGTCATTGGTAGGGTAATATGGCATGCTAGAGAGCATGGGAATTATCTGGTAGAAGAGGAGGAGGTAGTATAAAGCAATCACAGTCCTTTCCTTGTGTTATTCACTGGTGAGAGAACAGACCAAGTTTTTCTGACAGACCAGAACTGAAGGAGGGACATCAGTCAATGCACAGAAATGGTGGAGGAGATTCATTGACAGACAGTTGAGAGAGATTCCTGCAAGAAAGATGGAGTAGAATTAAATGTCTGTTGAGTTTCCAGCCATTTCCTTTCCCTGAATCTTGTTTCTGGCTATGTTTTTTATCTCTAGGAGGGTTGATCCCTAGTCTGTGGGAGACCCAGACACGAAAAATCACGCTATGCGAGTAGGTGCAGAAGATTATTTTTTCCTTATTATCATAGAGGGGCACAACTGGTTCAAAGTTACTGAAGTGTATGAATTGTCTCATGAGTAAAAGTCAGGGCTAGTGAGTAGAGTTTGGCCCACTGTTTTAAACTGATAATCAGGGGATCCATTTACAGGGTGTTGAAACAGGATAGCTGTTAGCTTTTGTCAGAACGACACGGCACAGCATATGCTATATTCAGGTAGTTCATACATATAAGGCAATGTACATCTCCTGTTCCAAGTCTGTTTATCTTGGATTTACATTGTTACCAGATGAAGTATACAGCTGTAGGACTTGACTTCAGTGGGACTACTCATATGTAAATAGTGACATAACTGTTTAGCAGACGAGGCCTAATTAAGTGGGAATCAGTCATACATTTTTCCCTCTCTTAGAGAAAAGAATGCAAAGAATACTGCAGGAACATTGCTAGAAAGTCACAGTGCCTCAAGCCAACCTGCAAAACACCCCGAAATCCTAAGCCAGCCATAAACATTCATTCCCTGTCTTAAAACATCTTTGAAAACAATGAGCTATTAATGGTTGTCTTTTTCACATACTTGAAAGGCTACCAAAAATGTGCAGATGACTGCTAAGCACACACTAAAAGACACCTTACATCCATTATGCCCAGGCTGCTCCTTCAGAGATCACTGAAAACCCACCTCAAACACCAGCATTAGCAATCTGAGCAGAATCAGATGATAACAGTAGCTGTCAACTTTATGGAGACGCTTCTGAAATAAGAGCTATATTACATCATCACTGGTGTGAAACGGGGCTGCCAACTACTCTCCATGCCAGCAATCGAATGGTGTGTTTGAAAGAAAGGTCCCCCGGGGTCATTGTGTGCTAGTTTGGCTGGTAACCTTCTGCTTCTTCAACAGGCGGATTTGGCACCTGCCCTGCTACTGCCTGAAGGGTAAATACCATCCTCTCAGTACATAGTGAGGGTAGTCTCCCATCAAGTGTTGATTTTCTGTGCCTGATCTCCTCCTCCTGGAGATTATCCTGCTCTGATATCTCCATCTTTCCCCCCCCTCGAGTGCTGCAAGCGTTAGCAGTCTTTCACTCTGCCTCCGCCCTTCCTGGAAGAGTTTTCCTTTCTTTCTGAGCCTACTCGTCTTTAAACTGCTCCCAATTTGCGTATATTCCATGCTGGTAACATGCAGATGAACATCGTAGTCATGATCCCACTCAGATACTAAACAAGCCTCCCACCAATGCCTAGTCCTCCTTTAAAGTGCTAGAACATTTCAGCTTGCTTTCAGTCTCCTGAAAGCGCCAGGAAATCCTCTGGAGTAGGCAGGCAGCAGCAAGTGCTCTTGCTGTGTTTGTACCTCAGAGAATGGCTCGGCATGCATTAATTTCCAAGCACATGTTTGGAGGGAAGAGAGGGTGAGGCCTCTGAGGTGGGGTGGTAGGTCCATAGCCAGCACAGAACCTTGGCTCCTGCCCACGTCAGCTCAGCACCCCAGGAGAGGGGCTTCAGCATCAACATCAATGGGAGGCATTTTGTACATCGACTTCTTTTAAAATCACAGGTTGTGCCAAGCTCATGTTCATGCTTGGTAAAACCAGGACAGAGACTCAAAGGTGGCTCAAGCTTGGTATGCTCAAGGAAGCCCACACCTGTTATAAGTCAAGATAACATCAAAGTTTCCATCATCCAAGGTGTTTGGAGCAAACACCTTCAGATGGACGCCTTGGCCAGTGTTCCTGTACTGTAGAGACAACAGTGCAGCTAGAGTGGGAGGAAATGTGGCAGAGGTAAGAGCAAATCTGCTCACTGCGTCAGCCACTGATTTGCTCGTACTGGGGAAATCCTCTGCTGTGCACTTTCAGCTGTTTCAGCCCCCCCCACGGCTCTTGCAGCACACTAGGGCTTTAGAGAGGGTTTAAGAACGGGCCTGAGAGTTTTACACTAAGTAGTTATTTGCCATCAGCTATTATAAAAAGTTGTGCTTAAACTATTTTTGTTATTTATGCAAAAGGCATGTTTCAGGAATTAAGATTTTGTTTTTCTCAAACTGCTATGGATGCACATGTAGTTCAGACTCTATTTTACCTGCTTGCATGGCACTCATTTAGGTTAGCTGCAAAAGACAGGAGAGGAGATAAACGTAATGGAAACTATTGACCCACGTAAGTTCTCCTGGGTGACCTGAGCAAAATGAGCCACCAGGTATCTCTTACTAGAAGAAAACCAGAGATAGGGAGAGAAATCAGAACCTGGAGAAAAAAGAAACATGACAGCCGTAATCTGTTACTATTGCAACCTGATTACGGGATTCGTTGACATGACAAGAGACCCTTTCTTTAAGCAATGAAGACTATGTCTTGCTTCGTGTAACCACAGGGAAAGTGTTTCTGGACACATCAACCTTTAAAACTGATTTTTCCTTCAATTTCTTTTAAAAAGAGCAAACATGCAACATGACTGTGAACAAAATAAGCTACATCACCACCTCATCACAGTTAAAAATGCTGTTCTGTACAGTCCTGAGTTAGTAAAGAACTCCAGCACTTCCAGTACAGAAAAACCCTTCTAAAACTAAAGGGGATTAGCCTTAATTGTACTTATGAGTGAAAAGTAAACACATACTTTAGTTCCTTTCTGAGTTAGTGTTTAAAAGGAAACTCTCCCAAACCATATTAATCTACTTCTCAGAAGTCCAATACCCTATCAGCTTCCATGGGAGATCTCCGTAACAGCTGCATATTTGAACCTCATTGAGTGTGATGGAAACATGTTATTGTTAAGAACAAAATATCTGTTGGAGAAATTATACACTGAGTTAGCAGAGAGCAAGAGGAACTGGGTACATATTGTGTAAGGATTGTTAAGGGATGCTGGTGAGCTCTGAGTAAGAGAAACCCTTGACTTTGTCTCAGCATTTATATGATGAACTCTTTCAAATATAACTGTGTTTTCTCTAAGTCCCCTGTGTAAAGAAGGTGAGATGACAATGGAAGAAGAGGGGAACAGGGAAATAGTAATGTAGGATAACAACACTGAAGGAAAGTAGAAATATGGAGAAACTCTTAGGAGGCTACCACTGAACTGAGGGCATTTAGTAAAATAATAACCTCCATCCAGGGCCTTGCATCAAGTTAACTAAAAAAACACCCCACACCAGCTATGTTTGCAACTGTCCGGTATATTTTTATCCTGTCATTTGCTGAGTAAAATGACAAACAAATTCTCCCCTGAGACAGTATTCACAACAGCCAGGAAATAGTGCTAATGTTGACCTAAATAAATCTTCTCCTGCGTAAGAATTCCTGCAAGGATCCTTTAACACAAGGTACTTTGAAAACATTTACTGCAAAATGCATATGAAACCCTGGGGGACAAACAACCTGCTAGACAGTGTGGTCTCACTATCCCAATTTGGCAAGCAAGGTCGAGAGCTTTATAAATATGCTGCTGAAGACAAGAGGGGTACTCAGAGTAAGATTTCTGATGCCAAATGAGGTGGTCCCAGGTCCTGCTGGTAGACCTTTCAGCTAGAGCACAGATGAATTTTCATAGAAAAAAAATAATTTAGTGGAGTTGCATGGGTTTGAGCTAAGGGGTGTTGGCACATATACATCTTTAACTACCTGCATTGTCTTATGATGATTTGCATGGTGTTTGCTGCCTCAGGTGGTGATATTAGTCCTGCTTAACTTTTTGATAAGGCCATTCATTGCTGTTAATGAGAGCAGTTACACACTTAACAAAATAGATCTCTTTAGATGCACTGTTTATTGAAGGTGAATTAGATCTGTTGCTCTTCATCAATCTCAAGTGGTAGAGCTGAGGTCCATTTCCAAAATCAAGCTGCCCAAAGATAGAGTCAAATCTAAAGGAAAATTTTGTGGAGGCTTATTTAGGATTTTATTGTAAATGCATCAGACTCAGCAGTGTTAGAGGTTGTTGGTAAAAATATTATCGCTACTCCTACTTTCTACTTGCATCATAGTTTTGAAGCTGGATTTGTTCCATTTGCAGCCCACATGTTGCTGCAGCATCCTTCCTTTTGCTCTACCTGCTAACCCGTCAAAAAGGTGGCCATTAGCAAAACCTCTGCTGAGCGGCAATTAGCAAGTCTTCTGTTCCAGCAGAGCTGACAAAAGTGGCTTTTGTTTTTCCAAGACTTGGAGCAAAGAAGGGTCATTATTTTAATTTAGTGTCCCCTGTAACACTACCTGCTTACCTTAAAGATGTAGTTCTGCATGGGCTCTATGAGTCAGAACCTTCCTTACATGCAATGTACATATGAAAATGTCATTGTGAATTAATCCATTTCAGCCACCTAAGTCCTTTCTGCCTTTCATCACCTCTACTAGAGTTGAACTAAATATAAGCTACACAATCTCCCTTCCTCTTTCTTTTCTGATGCACTACCCTATGCTAATCGCTCCTTAGAGGAGCTGAAGTAACTTTTGTTTGTGACCCAGGGAACTTTATTGAATAAGTGTATCTAGAAGTGTTTCTAACACTGAACAGCACACAAACCGTATGATTATTTTTAGTGTCTCTTATTGAAAAGAAAATATTTTAATAACCTGAAAGATTCTTCAGTGAACAGTGCTGGATCTGAGCAATTTATAGCGTATTTAAATATTTTTACATTGGTACCCAAGATTGAATGCTAATATTTCTCTTTTGTATCTCTAAGCATTTTAATACACTTCTGGGAACACTTACCTTTTATGATGAAAACAATATTTTCTAACATAAAAAGGTGAATTCAGCCTAAGTGCAACCATATGTATCTTAGGGCAAGGGCTTCTGGTTCTAAATAACTGTTTAATGTTAAGGATCTTTCACGATGGAAATGTCACAAGCTAGCATATACCAGCTTTCTTGGAGAAACAAAGATAAAATACAGAACAGTACAGCTTCTATAGTTAAGAATAAATACTTGGAAGCACAACTTCAAATTGAGATTTTTTTTCAATGGAAATTGTATAACTACAGAGACACAGGAAAAACGCAAAAGAAATCTGCTTGATTTAATGAGCCTGTCTCTTGGTATAAGTTAGATCAGGTCCTATTTCAGTTTACCAGTCTGATTCCTGGTGAGTAATAACACTGCTAAACGTAATTCCACAAAACTATGCAAATAACTTATCCCTGGGTCTTTACATCATATAGCCTTCATCAGTAGGAACATCACATTCAATTATTTTGTTTCAGGCAAAGATCTCAAATCTTTCTAAAACTTGATTTAATCTTTATGGCTTTGAGGGACATTTTTGTGTCCATTTTACAAAAAATAAAACTGAGGCAGAGAGCATTTAAACTGCCAGTAAATGACTCAGTAAGGGACTCAGCTTGGTCTCTAAGCAGTTTGCCCACAATAATAATGCCGGTCAAGGTTTGGCAGTCCCAACACTTTTTTCTAAGAAGTATATAATGACTCTTCTCCTGTGCCCACTGGGTATATTACTTTGACACTGGGAATAGATCCATGTAAAAATATTTGTATCATATCATCAAGGATATGCACTCATTCATATCATCTAACGGCAAAACACTGGTGAGGAGCAATTATTAATTTGGGGGTGAAACGACTTTAGTTGTTCAATTTGTACGTAAACCAGAAGAAAAAGCAGAGGACTTGGGCAAACAGTGAGAGAAGAGCAGTCAGATTTTCCAGCTTTTAAGTCTTCTCAAGCTCACACCATCCGCCCTAAAGGTTAATATTCAACAGTGGGTCACAACATGTTTTTTGTGCTTTTACTCCATGGCCTGCACCCTGGGGTAGTGAATTTGGAAGTTTTATGGAAGAGTTGTGAAATCATAGAGTAGAATCACAGAGTTATTTAAGTTAGAAAAAAATTTAAGGTTATCAAGTCCAACTATAAACCTAACACTGCCAAGTCCACCACTAAGCCATGTCCCCAAGTGCCACATCTACATGTCTTTTAAATACCTCCAGATGGTGACTCAACCACTTCCCTGGGCAGCCTGTTCCAGAGCCTGACAACCCTTTTGGGGAAGAAAGTTTTCATATAACAGAATCTAAACCTTGCCTGTTGCAACTTGAGGTCCTTTCATCTTGTCCTATCATTTATTACCTGGAAGAAGAGATCAACACCCACCTGGTTCCAACCTCCTTTCAGGGAGTTGTAGAGGGTGAGGTGGTCTCTCTCCCTTAAGCCTCCTTTTCTCCAGGCTAAACAATCCCAGTTCCCTTAGCTGTTCCTCATAACACTTGTTTTCTAGACCCTTCACCAGCTTTGCTGCCCTTCTTTGGACATGAACAGGCACCTCAATGTCCTTCTTGTAGCAAGGGGCCCAAGACTGAACCCAGTATTCAATGTGTGGCCTCACCAGTGTCGAGTGCAGGGGGATGATCCTTGCCCTAGTCCTGCTTGCCATACTCTTGATGGTATAAGCCAGGGTGCTGGTGGCCTTCTTGGCCACCTGGGCACACACTGGCTCATATTCAGCCAGCTGTCGACCAACACCCCCAGGTCCTTTTCCACTGGGCAGTTTCCAACCACTCTTCCCCTAGCCTGTAGCCTTACACGAGGCTGTTGTGGCAAATTGAATCTCATACAGTTGGCCTCGGTGCATCAACACAGCTTGTCCAGATCCCTCTATAAAGCCTTTCTACACTCAAGCAGACCAACACTCCCACCCAACTTGGTGTCATGTGCAAACTTAATGAGGATGCCCTTGATCCTCTTGTGCAGATCTGATAAAGATATTCAATAGAACTGGCCCCAATTCCGAGCCCTGACAAACACCTTTTGTAACTGGCCACCACCTGGATTTAACTCCATTAACCACCACTCTTTGGGCCTGGCCATCCAGCCAGTTTTTTACCCAGGAAAGAGTATGCCCATCCAAGCTATGAGCAGCCACTTTCTCCAGGAGAGTGCTTTGGGAAATGCTGTCAAAGGCTTTACTAAAGTCCAAGTAAACAACATCCACGGCCTTTCCCTAATCTACTAAGTGGGTTATCTTGTCATAGAAGTAGCTTAGGTTAGTAAAATGCTGTGGGAGCACCCAGCTGTAGAGGCAGGGGATGTTGCTGCTTGTGAGCCTACAGTGGTTGTGCTCCTCACCTGGTGCCTACTCTCCGTTTGCGGCTGGGTACCCTTCTGAGCCCTACCTTGCCTCAGAGCTACAGGAGCTGGGTAGCAAGATGCTCATCAAGTGTGCAGCTTGTCCCTGAGCCTCCACGGTGCTGGGGTGTGCCGTGCTGGGGTGGCTGGAAACGCACGTTCCCCAGGCGGGCGCTGGCAGCAAGCCTCACCTGCACGCCCCGCGATGCCGGGGGCCCTCCATGCTGCGGCAGCCATCCTGTGCCGAGCTGTGCTGCCAGCCTTCCTTCTTTAATCAGGCTTTTAATCAATCAGCACTTGGGACAAAGCACAGGCCTGAAGAGCACATGATGTATGCCAATATTTTCTGATCTTTTATGGGTGACTCATTTTTTGTGCAGCCTGTTTTCCATGAGGAGAAGAAGGCAACCCAGATACTACCAGGGAAGGAAGGTGTGAAGATTCAGATAACTACAATAAAGATAATTCCAGATTATTTGTTGGGAAAACTCAAGATGACTATCATTATTAATAATTTCAGTCTCTGAGATGTGTGCAGTTACGCGAGACTGAAATGAAACTTGGCCTAAGGTTTCCCTGCCTTTCAGTGGGTTTGATTGTTGTCTCAAAGATGCAGTTGCTGTGAAGATGCTGTCTCTCATAATCTCACATTTATCTTTTTCTCGGGTTTCCCACAAATCTTTCGACAGTATTTGCTCAGGAGTAATCCCCACTAAATCTAAAGTATGTGGCAGTACACTGAAGGAAAAAATCTGGGAGTAAAATCTAGAAGGAAAACTATAGGCTGAAAACCAAATGATTAATCACAAGTAAGTAGGTAAGAAGAAATTCATAGAATACCATTACTTTTCAATTATTTAAACTTAAGCAGCAGCATATAAATCACTGTATCTTAATGTGACATCTTCCTGTACCCCTAAGCCTCTCTCAAACAGTGTGGTATTTTGGTTATTGGCCTAAAGAGTGTTCTCAGAGAGTAGAGCAACACAAGCAAAACCAGTGGTAAAATGAAATTATTCAAACAGAAGTTACATAGTTAATTAACAACATCAAACTAACTAAGACACCTTGAACGTGATTTAAAAAGTCCATGCTGGATCCTTAGTTGCTTAAATTGACATAGCTCCATGGTTTTGTGGAACTGAGCCACCTTGCACCAGAGCAGGATCTGTCTTACATGTCTTGGGCCTCTTAGAGAAACAGTAAAGAAGAAAACCAAACACACCCTGTTCAGATCACTCTAACGATTGCTTGTCTATAGTGATAGCTCAATGAAGTGAATTAAAAACTCTTTTTCCCACTATTGTACTAAAGGCTTTCTGTTGTGCAAGCTCATTAGTCAAAGTTATTCTTTGTCATTTACATTTACTAATAGAAATAACCAAAAAGCGCTGATGAGTAACCCAGTGGCTCTGAAATCCAACAGTATGGAGAGGTCTATGCTCATAGTCACATGAAGTAAATAAGTACAACATGTTATCCTCTGTTGCTAACATTCCCATTCCTTATATATGCCATTTTATATGGTTGATGTCTTAAATTATTCTTCCCATTGCAGCTACACAGGCACCAGCAAAAGCAAGAAACCACCTGAAATTGCTGTGCTCTGATGTCAGGGTGCACACTAAGCCCTGGGAGGTGGTCATGTGTTTTATGAAGGGAGGTAGGAAACTGGAATTTCCTTGGCCAGCCACAGGAGCTGGTAGGAGCACACAGGCTCTTTCTAGAAGCTTCTCCAAAGGAAACAGGGCAGGGTTGGAGCACATGTAGCCAGGAGGGATTACATGCAGGTGGCACCCGCTCTGTGGGTTTATGGCTGGAAGGCAGGAATTGCTAATAGGTAAGGAGGTGTTTGTTGGGATTCAGAAGCTGAGAGGCCAATGCTGGAGCCCAGGAGAGATGACAGCAAGAAGGCCCACGTGGGAAGTGCCATGCCAGCCCCGTGCAGCAGCACCTGAGGAGACATTGGTGCCACAAGAGCATGAAAGCTCAGGTATCTCAGATGCATCTGGACTGCAGGCAAGAGGAGGCATCTCCAGGTGTTGCCTCCAGTGCAGACAGAAATTCTTAGGAAAAGATTAAAATCAGAGGCTCTTGCTTGGATCTCAGCCCTTGCAACCTGCTTCTCCTCCCAAAGCAGTCAAGGCTGGAGTTCAGACAAGACTTCCCAAGTTTATGGAGACACGGCTGGTGGTCACGCACCATGCTCTGGCGCGTCCTATGCTCGCAGGAGAGGAGACAGGCAGGGCATGACCATCCTTCTCCACTGCACATCTTGGTCAGAGCCAGTGATGCTGGGCGGAGGAGAGGATGGGCTAACATGTGCAGAGGTAGCAGAATAGTTCTGATAAATGAAAAGGGTTTCATCCATCTGAGGACTGTGGCTATGTAAAGCAGGAGTGTTGTGTCCCAGAGTGAAAAAAGTGAAAAAGTGAAAAGTTTGGCATCATATTGGCTTGTTGCTTCCCAACCTTTCTATACACATATGCATATATGAGTAACACATTTGCACACATAGAAAGTCTGACTATAAATCAGGATGGAAATATGGCCATTTATAGAATGACTAAGAGCAATGGCACAAGAAATGGTCTTCCTCCGCTCCTGGTGCCCTGTAAGTTGGAATAAGCTATCTGAAGTCTTTTCCATGGAGGAGGGGTGCCAGCAGGGGTGCTACGGTGAGAACATGGCTGGGAAGATTAGTTTTATGAGATAGGGTAAAAAAGTCAAGAGGACTTCACGTCTCTGCCATGCTCTCCTATGGATGCAACCCTTTCACATGCATGGCTCTCGTGGTTTACAGGAGTGAGATTGTGAAAGCAGGATCTGAAATGTGTGGGCAGTATTTTTCCTCAGTCTTATCAAAAGCAAAACATCATCAAAATACTAAAGGTGACAGAAATAATTTTAATGCATAATCATTATTTCCCACACATAATTTATGGCTAGATTGGCAAAAGCATTCTTACTTAATCACTGTCATGGACAATACATGGTTCAATATCTACGTACTAAGAAGTTACAATGATTTTCCCAATAAACTTAGAGCAGTGCAGGGTGCCATCGTAGCTGTGCAAATCTCAGACTCCCTCATCTTTGCCTTCTACACGTGCATGGTCTATGTAGGACGCAAGTATCAGTAGGCAGGAGCATGCAATGCAAGCCTGGACACCAGAGGAAAACTCTCAACCCAACCTACTTCACAGATCTTTACACCCTCCTGGACAAGCCACCCACCACCTGATCCTACCTCTGAGAAGACATAAAGAGCCATATAAGCTCCTTACCTCCTGGAGATGTTGGGAGGATACAATCCTCCGTCTGCAGGGCACAAGAGTCCTGCTGTTGTGGGGATTCACCAGGCTGAGGCACCGGAGCAAACACTCTTGTGAGTGAACAGACCCACAAATTCATACAGAAGTAAGGTAGCGGTTGTGTAAGAGCCCTGGTGATTTACATTTGCTATCTGCAGATAGGGACGAAGCGCGGGTTGCCTGCAGTGTGCGTGCACGCTCGTACACGCACACCCCGGAGGGAGAGTGAAGCGGAGCCCTTGGATCTCAATCAAGGCTGTGATTCAGAGGCAGAGCAGCACGCGCGGGATGGGTAGCTGCTAGCCAGCTACTTGTTGGGTGGGCTTGGGCTAATTAAGCTGCCTGATTGGAGAAAGAAATAAGGATTCAGGAGCAAGAAGAGAACAAGGGTGCAAGTTGAACTTCAGTGTCCATTAGCTTGGTGTGTAATTTCATGACATGTTACAGACCTGTACAGGACAACAAAGTGGAAAGCATCTATTTTTATGTTGTAAAGGGATGCTGAGCTGAAGGCAAGACCTGGTTCATGAAACACAAAGTTTGGCTTCTTTTTACTCTTAATCCATCTCCTGCTACACACTCCTCTGTTCAAAACAGCACACATCTTCATGACATCACTTGCATGCGGGGTAGCCTTGTTTTGTTACAGAACTGGGTTCAGGGAGGAAATTGGTTTCTGATGCTCTGAATGGCTTTGTAAATGAATTATGATGCAGCCAAACCAGGAGATACAGGGAAGAAATTGATAAATCAAAGAGAACGCTGTGGAAAAAAACCAAGGGGATCTAAATTACTTACACAAAATCCAGTAGTAATTTGCATGCTTAGTATTCAGCATTAATGGCATCTCTCTCCCTGCTGCACCAAAACATATTTTATATGCACAAATAAAGGAAACTGCTAACCACCCCAGTGTTTGTCCCCCACATTTAATTTCCAAGCTTAAAAGGAAATAAGAAACCCAGAGCTCTGGAGATCATTGCTGTTTCCTTCCAGAGCAATTCTGCATGTTTGACATCTTATCTATTGTTTATGTCAGGCAAACAGTGCCTGGACAACACACAGAGTGGGCTGCAGCGGTAACACGGCGTGCAAATACCTATGAGTCTCAGTGATTCATCGCTCCAAGGAGCTCTTGCTTTAATCACGGAGGGCTGCAAGATGAGGAAGACCATGAGGATTTATGACTTTGGGGCAAAGCATCAGCTGTCCCAGGTATCCCAACCCAAATCTACAAATCAATGCTTTTATTAGAAAGTGACAGCATTAGTGGTGAATGGTTGAACAACCAACCACCCTGCAGAACAAAACTGCCATGTGAGAGAGCAACCCTGCTTCACCCACAGAAAAATCAATCTGAAATGAAAGCTTTTCAATGGCCGAGGGATCCGTCTGTAAGCTCATCTCTAGCTAAGGTAACCTTGGTTTCTAAATGTTGGGCTGCCCGTTTTGCCTCAGACATGAAGAATAGTAGAGTTTAGTGCCAGGACCTTGTAAGCTGCAATTAGCTGTGGAGCATCCCCCAGTCCTGCCAGCAGCACCCCTTGTGTGGCCACAGTTTCTCTGCTCCACTTCCACAGAGGCCTTTTGACATCCACTCTGCTGTTTTAGACCAACAGTTCCGCGTCTGCACCATGTTTTACGGAACAGACTGATGCTCCCTCCACAGCTGCACTTCTCTACCCTAAACAGCTGGGTTCTGTCTGAAAGCAGCAATCCCTACAGGTCATGGAAACATGAAAACTTCTTCAGAGTTCATGGCTGGAGTGCATAACTAGAAATTGAGAGACCTGGGCTCTGTCGCCCTTTACGACACTCACACGTGCAGGTGAATGGTTTCCTTATCTATGCAACTCTGTTTCTCCATCTCTGAAATTGAAAAGCTGTCTCTCTGAGGTGTTTATTCACAAAAATGGATTTGAGGCTCTCAGCCGAGTGGAGACATAAAAGTGCAAAGTGCTAGTATGGGCAGCAGCTGTGGCCTGCTTAACCCAGAAATAAAGAGAAGGAGGTGAAGGAGAGACATACTGAACGCTTTCATATTGCCTGCAACACAAGCCCCTGCACACACCAAGAAATGCACTTATTTTAGAGGAGAAACCTGCTCTGCCACTGCTGCTGCCTGGTAGAACAGGGAGATACAAGAGACCCTTATGCAGAGAGTGCTCCCCGGCTGAACTGCTCCAGCAAAGGCGGTACCTGCCTTCTAGCCTCACAGACATTCCACAGGAATTGTGTTCCCTTTCCAGCCCTATTTGAATCCCTTAAAGCCAGGAGCCTTTCCAGCCCACAAGCACCCAATTAATCAAGATGTGTCAGTCTGTACCTGCTGTGAGGACTGAGACGTGCAACTGCTGAGGTGGCCATTACCGTGTCCCATCAGGGTAGTTTAGGGCTGGGTGATTTGTCTGTTTGATTTCAGTTTTCAATAGTTGTAAAAACAGCACAAATAATCAAAAAAGAAAAACAAAAAGTGCTTAAATATTTGCTTTCCAGCTGCACATTTTGCAGGCTTTTTTTCAGAAAGCAAAGTCTAAAACAAGGTTGCATTCACAAGCCAATGCCCATGTTGTCATTGCAAACCATACAGACAGTACATTTAATTTAGAGTTACTGTGGAACTGAGTGCCAATAGAGGATAACAGCCACCTAGTGCTACAATGCCAAAATGTTTTTCTTCAGAATGGATGCAAAATCCCACATGAAGCCCATTACTCTACTGTGCTGTCTGCATTGCTGTCTCTTAGGAATGCTGGGGAAGAGGAGGGTCAGGGCTCTCAGAGTTGCTGGAGGCTGCCACTTCTCACTTGGTGATAATTGACGGGACTATCGCTAATTGGCAGGGCATCACTCAACAAGTCCGCCTCCTTCTGAGAAAGGGCAACTCATTCAGAGCTTCAGGGTTGTTTGCAATAACACTCTTCTACTAGACTCCATTTGCTTTTCAGAAACGTATCATTTGGGAATTGGAAAAAGAGACTTTTGAGGGACTGATCAACCACTTCAGATTTTGTTGCATTCTCATGGCATACTTTTGCCATTTTATCAGGAAATATTACTATTTTTTCTTGAGCAATAATCTTTTGGAGAGGCAGCATTAGTAGCCAGAACCACCACTGAAGTTTATGTAGCGAAGCATCCTCACCTGAAACTTGAGGTATTGGCATAACATTTGCCTACTTCTACTTTTGCAATGGGTCACTTCTACTCACCATGTAAGTAAGACCAAGTGTTACTTCTGCAGATGTTACACCAGGGATGCAATTTTTTTCCCATCATTGATGGGAACGACAAGAACTATCTTCCAAGTCATTACTGTGGCTATAGTCAGTTACCATAGAAAAATTATTAAAAATATTTTAGCACTTATATAAAATAGAACAGTATCAAACAAATGCTTGGAAATTAGGATAAAATAAAAATAACAAGCCAATAGTATCTTTGAGGCTCCTACAGTAACACAAATCATTATTCTATCATTTTTCTTTGGAAAAGGATTTCCTGTGGTGCTGCCTCGATACGTGCAAGATGATTGTTTACACAACTAGTTCCTAAGCTGTATACATTTCCAGCTGAAAGATCAGAAAAAATGGACAAGTTAGAAAATGTCACCTCAGGAATTTTTGATCACAGAAGACTCTTAATGATGACAATGGTTCCCAAAACAAGGTGATGGAGCATTTGAAAGACAGAAGAAAAGAGTGACATTGTCAAGGTATCACCTGGTGATTTGGGGGCTTGAGGAGAGTTTTGTAAAGATACATGAAGCTGATGGTGCTGTGGGCTGTGATGATCCAAAACATCCACCAGCTTAGCACTTCTGTTCTGGAGAAACTCGGAATTTCACCGATTTTCCCCACTCTCCAGAAGGGGATGAATAAGCAGCTTTGAAGAACAACAGGTTCCAAAATCTGCCATAAGAGCATCTCTTCAGAAGGGGACAAATAAGCAGCTTTGGAGAACAACAGGTTCCAAGATCTGCCATAAGAGCATTGCTAACATTTTAATGACCTGGGAGCCAGACATTTTTTTAGTTTGAGCTAGTATTTCAGTAACATGCCTCAGATGTTTAGCTTCTTAACCTCAAACGCAGTACAGCATAGCCAGACGCTTGCAATATGCAGCATCACGGACAGGCACCAAAAGAATGCTGCATTTACAATGGAAAAAATGCAGTAGTGACACATACAGAGCTATAGTTATATATACACACACATACCACCATTCAGGTGAGCACAGGCAGCCTGGATTTTCCAGGCTGATGTGTTATTTACTTTTTTCCTGGCCTTGGAAGTTTTCCCTGGAGCTCATGACCTGCCCCCTTCTGACAAAGCTTGGGCTGGGGAACAGACCCACCACAACTCTCTTCTGACAGCCTCCAGCTCACCTCCCTTCCAGCTGACGTTAAGTAAACATGGGCTTTTAACCCCTAGGGTATTACACTTGACCTTTGCACCCACTGCAAATATCTTCGTAAATAAATGCTTGAGTAATGAAGAAGGAGGAGAGAGAATGATTCAGTGGGAAAATAGCATATGCAAAACCTAATTGAGCTGTCTGGTCACTACATCCTAATACAAGGGTGACTGAGGAGTTTCATGATGGATGACATGTCATTCGCAAGAGCTCCATCTGTAGTTGCCAGCACAGAAAGAGGTCCTTAAAATTCCAGCAGCTGAAGCCCTGCCATCCGTCATGGAGAGGAACACAGACATCCATCCACCCGCTTGGCCAAATGGTGAGTATAAGTCACAATCATTTTGTTTGTGCAAAACTCTTGGCCATGAAGTAGCAGCCAGTGCCTGGTTTTATTATGTGTCACACTCCTATTTGTACTGACAAGTTTGTCTGTACGCAGGGGCTCCCAAACTCCTGGTGTGCAGGGTTTTCCTACCTGGCAGCAAACCAGTCAGCGGGGGGAGATGCTGCTTCTTATGGTGGGATTGCTCAGTCACAGGAGTACTGTGCATTCCTACCTGCGAGAATGATTGATTTCATAAAACAGCTTGGAATTGAGGTCAGTGTTGTTTAGGTTTCCATTTGTAGGCATTCAAATACTATTGTAACCCAATTCATAAATTTTTTTTTCCCTTTTGACTGTCACCCATCATGTAGGGTACAAAGTGGAAATGGGTTTTGTCTGCCTTTGTTTGGATCTCAGCAGTGTTAATTTTTAATTGAAAGCCACACTCTTACAGCAAGAAGACAGATAGATTTGATTCAAACTTCACTCAAGCACCCTTTGACTGAACTTCAAGCACTTCATGTTAGTTTAGACTACAATAAAGAAAGTTATCTATGCAATGCACTCCCCATTCAGAATGTTTGGGAAGCTTTGCAGATAAGACCCACCTTTTCCCCCTGCAGCTCTTGGTTACTTGATCTGGTTCCCATATTGCTCATGCTGGCTAAGCACAGACCAATTTCTAGCAAAATAAATAGTGTTTCTTACTCAGTGCATAAGCATATGGCTTCTTTACCTGAATTACAAATTCTCCACAGATTACACCTGCAGCCAGTAGGGCTTGAGGGATAAAGCAACATGAAAGCAGGTCATTATTTGAGTAAAGATGAGATGATGCCATGAGGAAGTATTTGGCTCACCAGGTGGCAGAGAGAAACAGCAGCGTTTACTCTGCTTTTCTCTGTTTCTTCACCAAGACAGGCACTGCTGGCCACTCCTCACATCACACAACTGTACTCCCCCATGGGTGAAGCAGTGGTTTTGGGAACGTTGTAGTAAGAGCAGGAATTTGGGCTCAGCAGCTTTTTCCCCACTGGTTCGAGGCACCAGCTGGGAAACATCTGCAATTAATGGGACCAGCATTTTGATAGAGAGAACACAAAGCAGTTGGCAGAGGAAGTAACATCTCATCATTCCAGATTTACATGGGGGAAACCGAGGTATCAGTGTGCAAGTCAAGGCACACGTATTGCCACAGCTCAGTTACTGTCATTTAATCTTGACTTTTCTGGGCTGAAGAGAAGATACCTGGAGGAAGGAGAGGGTGTGGGATTGATCCCCAGTTCCCCTCCTGCAGCCAGCCCCTGGGCTTGCAGGATCCACTTGCTGACCTTTCCAGGAACAAGGCTGCACGTCTGAGTGAAGACTCACTCGGGATCAACCCCCATGACTCTGGATAAATGAAACACTTTGCCGTCTGGCATATCACTCTGTTTCCCACGAACGGCACAAATAGTCACCGCGGCACGTACAAACACAAGGAATCTATTATTGGCACCTCTCCTTGGCTCGCCATCATGACGTCCAACCTGGAGGCAAGTGTTAATGCCCTTATAAGGCTCCTCACACACATTTAAATGTGTTATCCTTTGGCCGATGATACAAACTGCTATCTCAGTAGCATACGGCATGGGGAGGTGGGAGATTTTCTTGGCTCTGTGGTGAGAGAGAGAAATTAAAAAGGAGCCTACAATGCTGAGTCACTGTGACAAATAACTTACTATGGAATACATTCAGGCTTTAGCAAGGAGGCAGCTGATAGTGAGTCAGTGACTGACTAGTGCCTCCTAGATTTTCCTCCTTGGGAAAGATTCAATTTAATGGGATGAAGTGCCAGCAAAAAGTTGTTCTCGGTGTTACTGAGTCAATATCACTAATTATACACATGGTTAAAACTGTCAAGTTACATTATATGTCACATAATATGTGCATTTTGTTTGATGTATAGCATCCTCCCATTATGAAGCAGTTCAGTATGTCCCATTAAAAACACTGGTTTTCAGATGCTGGAAATTTTGCCAGACTTCAACTGTTTGGCCATGTTAGTTCAAGCATCTCCGCTCTTTTGGTTGCTCAGCTTTGCAGGCTTATGAATGTCCTATTTAGTGTTCTTGTTTAGCACTCCATAGTGCAATTTAAACCAGAATAGAGAGGTTTGTGTTAAAAAAAAATTCCAATTGCAAAATGGGTACGGTTTTGAAGCAGAAGGTAGAAGAATGTCACATTTCACCCAAACATTTAGTACTAGTGAAGTAAAATTTTCATCAGCTCAATCATGGCCAGTTTTTTGCGAGGGTATGTGGGGTATGTGTATCTTTTTTTCCAGTCTGATAGATCCATGCTCAGACAGGGAAACAAGATCTCACCCTGAGAAGTAGCTCGCTCAGGACCACGGACCCAGAGGAGGGAAGCAGAAAGCAGGTCTGAGTAACTTTGTTCTGGTCCCCTTCCCCTGGACCCCAGGCCACATACCTGCCAGTGAAACAGCAGAAACATCAAGAAACAAAGTCTCGCAATGGCTGAAAAGCTACCACTGAACCCCTTTTCTACTTATGCTGCCTGGCACAACTGCCAATTAAATTCTCAAATATTCACACAATCTTCTACCACCACGTGACTGACATTGCTCCCTTTAGGAGACAACTTGTTGTCTTACTGAACGTAAATAATATGGAAAAAGTTAAAAGTCATTTGCATCACACACGAGCCAATCACTGAAGCCTTTTCAGCCAGCCCATCCTTGGCCATGGCAACAGGGGATCGGGGGCCTGAGCAACATGATACCTTCCGTGTTCCCACCAGGCTGCTCACCCAGGTGATGCCCATTTCATCTTTGCCTGTGCTTTCACCTCCAGAGAGGCCAAACAGCATCAACTCTGAAATTCCTAAGATACCATGCTAACCATTACATTATGGAGAAGATTATAACTATTCCTGAGCAGACCACAACCAGGTGGAAAGAATTTCCTATCTTCCTTTTCCACCTGCACTCTGGGAAGAGACATAAGGTTCAGCCTGGCAAAGGGAAACATTTTCCCTCAAGTAATTCCAGCTGGGACACTGCAGTCAGGCCACTCTTTCTGAGCATAAGTATCATAAAGGCATAGAACAATCCACTGTTCACTTGACTGTTAATTAGCAAGTGAATTACAGTAATGCTGTTCCTGACTAAAGACTGTCTGCTAAAGGAAGTGTTATTAGCTATTCACAGCTTTTGTCCAACTTATATGAACTACAGTGGTGCAGTTGCTAGCAAATGGGGTCTATAAAGCTGGTCAAATATTTTTGCATGATGCTTTTGTTTGTTTCTTGAACAAAAGTGCCTTTTTTCCCCTAAAACAAAGCTTTTCTTGAGAAATGGTGATATCATCAACAATTGCACTGTCTTTTTTTAGCCCAGTGCATCTCTCTCTGACCCTGTGAGACAAAGGGCTTCCTTATTTCCACCATGGCTCTAATACATCACATTACAAACTCCACTATTAAAGCAACTGGCATTCTCAATGGAAGGGTGGAGGAGCAGCCAAGGGCTTTTCCAATCCAGGGAAGAGGCACGTGCACAGGGCTGCAGGGAACTACTCGTTCCCCTCGTGCCAGTGTTAGCTTGTCTGTGGCTGCTGAAGGACTTTTGAGCCAGGCTCTCATTGGCCCTGAGGCAGTGAAGTGATCCTAAAGTAGATGTGAGTGTATAGTTACGATCAAAAGAATCTTAAGGAAGAATTGTCTTCTATTTGTGAAAATCACACACAGACCCTGCTTTTAAGAATACCAAATTAATATAATTTTTAAGAAAAAAATTACTCATGTCTTTCTTTGTGCACTTGTGAAGAGAGGCTCTCAGATATGACCTTTCCAAAATGCCTGTCAATGATCAGCTATAAAACAAGAGATCTCAGTAATATTTTTCTAATGCAGAGTGAAGAAAAGCCAATTTCCCATAGAAAAGGAGGAGGATTTTCTCAAACTAATTTTATTTCCTTATCTTTAGTCATCTGTTGAAAAGAAAACACTAAATATATTCCTCAGTCTACTCCTTCCAGTGATAGCTCGAAGGAGTAAAGAACCATATGCTCCTTCAGCTGATTTATACTGTCTCCATGACAATGCACATTTACAAAGTTTGCTTCTAACAACTTTGTAGTATGAGCTCCAATTGCTTGTAATTAAGGGCACGAGGCAGCCTTTCAGGAGGGAAGGGCTGCTTATTTCTGTGACCACAGCAGTCAGGCTCCCCTTCTCTCTTCTGCCTGGAAGGGATGTGTTTCTGCATGGGGCTCTGTGTGAGGCCATTACACTTCTGCACAGAAACTGCCCAGACCCTCAGCTGATGGAAAGCAGTTTAGCTTCAGCCATGTCAGTGCAGCTCAGCCACCTAGCACCAGCCACGAGGCTAATAAACTTAGTCCTTCCAAGTTATATACAAGTTTTAATATAAAAGACACCTTAAAAGGGTTTTTACTTATCAGAAAATCTTAATTTTCAGAGTGTCCTCCTGGTTAAAGGATGGTTTGCTCACACAGAGTTTTAATGCAGTGAAACCAGATTTCCCAGAGGTTCCTCTCTCTGGAGTACAGCAGGACCCTTTTGAAGCTGTGACCTCCTCGAGCAGGTCTAAAGAGTGGGGGAGCAGGAGACGGGCATGGGTGCCTTGCAGGAGGGCACCCAGTACAGTTGGAATGCAGGCAAGGTGAAAGGGGTTACCTGGCTAGTGGGAAAGGGAAACAGTATGCCAGAAAATAAAGGGACACAATTTTAAAACAAGGAGGATTAAGCATCAATTCTAAAAGCCAAATGTAGTAACTCTAAGATGGGAAGGTGCACTGTTTTGTCTCAACAAAGGCAAATTATAGCAGTTGATAGCATTGCTTTTTAATGTCTTAAAAAAGTAATTCTAGACATGGGCATATTTTATACTTCAAAAAAACCCAAACAATTCCTTGTTTGATCATCCTCCCAGTACTTAAGGCATGCTGAAGGTTGGAAAGTTCTGTGTTTAAGGCTTTTACTCTTCTCACTGGGGCAGCTCAGCTCACCCCAGTGTGGTGGACTGAAGTTTCTTCCCAGACTCAGTGGATACCTTAGGAAGGGTAACATCCCTCATCCAAGGGGAGGAGAGGGGCCTTGAGCAGAGGCAGCATGTCACACCCAACCAAAGAGACAAGGCAGTACCTGCCTGGCCATGCCACTCACTCTGCAGGTGTCCTGTGGTGGAGACACCTTGTAGGGGGCAAATGCCATGAACACCCTTCAGGGTACTGGTACATCCTGCCCAGGATGCAGACCCTGATGGGGCAGGCTGTTTCCTGAGCCCTGTGGCACTGCAAACTCACCCCAGCAGGCATTTATTCATCTTATTGACACTTGCTGGCATGTCTGTGGTTAATAGCTTGCTGTGTGATGTGCACACCCATCTGCAAAGCATGAGGAAGTTGCTCGGCAGAGCACTCAGACAGGGGCAATTTAGGGATCTTTTCCAAAATAGCATTTGGAGAAGACAGGATGAAGTCTTTGCTTTACAGCTCCAGATATATCATATCAGGGATAACGAGTCAGTAAATACAGTTGCCTTCTTGGTCTTTTACCCTGTGCAAAACACTGGACAACAGCTGTTCTGGGACTTCTGGGAGTTATCAGCATCCAGGAAAGACATCAGCTAACAAAAGAGTAGTCACTACTAACTTCCTTCCACCCAGGTATGTCAGGGGATTGCTAGAGAGAGACCATGTGCTCCCTGGGAGAGGAGATGATGCAGGGACAGATTTTGCCCATTAGCCCTTTAGATCTGTTGGATCTTTCTTAACAAGTGTTAAGAAAGGGTCAGAAATGCTGACAGGTGGGCAGAAAAATGAGTGTGGGACAGATGCCACATCTGTAGGTGCAAACAAGCAGCTTGCCCGTGATGGGGACCACAGCTCCTGGAGGTGCAGGTGACCAGCCTCCTGGCTGAAGCAAGGTCTTACCACCCAGAACCAGAGGTTCTGCAAACCTCTTGTTATCTTTTAAATCCTTGATATTTCTGTTTGTTTGGGTTTATTTTTCCCCCCCAAATTCCTTGAAGGTTTGTTTTTTTTGTTTGTTTTTTTTTGTTGTTGTTGTTTTTTAATTAATACATGTTACTTAAAAATCTTTTGTTATCTTATGTTTTTCTTCTGTGTTAATAATTTTTTTTTACTGCAACTGCAGTTATAGAAGCCATGTTGCATCTCAAACAGTATGCAGAAGTTTGGATTTACTGCTAACCAAGCAAGCCAGGATGCCCAACTTATCACCCACTTCAATGGAAAACCAAATCTCATACTACGATATAATGGGAGCAAAGCATCGAGGAGCAGGCTGCGTCCGGGCCGCAGGCTGTCAATTGGCAGCCTCCACCTAAACAAGGCCAGAAAGACCTTATATTGTTATTTTCGGAACCTGTGTGTTTCACTACTCCCTAGTCAGTATAATAGCTGTCAGCACTCCTGTTTTAAATTTCACACATTTGCTTAATCAGAAACCAACAGAAATACCCAACTAGCTGAAGTGGTGCATGAGACACAAATTCTTCCTTTATCAAGAAGTAAACCAGGATGCAGGTTGCCTCTCACAATAGGTTAAACCCACATAATCAGTTTGAAATGGACTTACAGTACACATTTCAGCTCAATAATAAAAACTTCATCTTGTTAAGATGTGACTGTATTCTTTTCAAGTATAAAAGAACAATGATAAATTTATTTTCAAATAAACCTGGCACTTTTATGTGAATTGTCAGAATGAAACATTTAGAGATTTTTTCCTTTCTGTAGTTCACAACCCCTTAAACTGACCCAGGCAACAAAATCCCTGTGAATTTATCAGATATTTTGATTTTTGCTAGACTAGCAATTTTCACTAAGAGACTTCTATCTTTAAAGTTTTCACTGCTTCTATATCCCATTTAAACACAAACAGGACTCCCAAGAGCTGGCAGACAGAGTCCTGTTGAGCAGCTTTCTTCTAATCTCCTCCTCCCAGCCCTTGCCCTCACACCAGCCAGAGCCAGGACACTGCTCACAATCTGTCTCCACATCCATTTGATGGCTGCAAATATATGTCAAGTTCTAATTATGCTTGACAGTCCTCTAGAAATTCAGATTTCTTCCCCCCACCCTCTGAAAATGCCAGATTCCTTCTGAAGTCTGTTTAGGGGGAGCAAAGCTAAGGCTTCTCTAATTATAGCCGAGTTTCCAGTTATCCATTCACCCCGTATAATAGGAGAGAAGATAAATTCTGCCAGAGAGGAGTCACATCTAGACTAGTCTACCAGCATTATGCAATAAAAGGAGGTGTGCTGTGCAAGTAGTTTCTGCTGGGAAGAGAGACAGCTCAGAGTCACAGCTTCCTCTCCAAGACTCTGAAACTCACAGATTCAGAAAGATTTGATTTCCCTAGTACAAACCACCCTCCTTTCAGGAAGAAAGAGCCAGCCCTGCCTGGGCTTTGTTAATTTCTCTCTTTAGTGGGAAAACACATGAGAGTCGACATGCCAGGAGCTTAGGAGGCACCGCTCAAAGGTATTTGGTGCCTCCGAGAGCTCCCCGGTGAATGACAATGTAAAGGATTCAATATGTGTGCCCAAGTGTCGAACAAACGCTGCCTATTAAAGAGTTTAACAGGAGGAAATGCTTTCCAGACACACCAGCCTTTTCTAAGGGAATTGTTACTCCGTAGGATGTCAGACACATAATGTCGATGCCATAAATGTCACCATACAGCAGTTTTGATTCAGAGAAATATGATTGATGTCAAGAAAACTCAAAGTAATATATATTCCTTTTAATTTCTTCCCCCCCTACCCCTTGCTTTGGGGTTTTGGGAAACAGACTTCAGGAGGAGCTTTGAACAGCCATGCAAAATCAATCACCTCCAGCTTTCAGAGGGTGGGAAAAAGCTAAAAAAATTGCCACATCTTTTGGGAGGCTGGGAAAGGGGTGCAGACCCAACAGATAGCTCCTGCACAGCTCTGATGCCTGCCTGCCCAGACTGCAGCACCCCATAGCACTGCCAGCACAGCTCACTCTTGGGACGAGTGGCTGGTGGGTCCCAGGAACCTACAAGACATTTTTTTCCTAAGAAGGATTTCAGTGCAGAGACGCAGTGGAAAAAAGCCATCGGCGCAGGTAGAAGAGTTGCCTACTTCATGCAAAATTATCATACCCCAGTAAAAAAAAAAAAAAATTTTTTTTTTTTCCTATCCTGTTTGGGACATACGCACAATGAAGACCAGATGGAGCCGGAGTCACCTTACAAGACCGTGGTCAGACGAACCCAAATTAATAGTTATGCATGGGTGGCACCAAGCCCTAAGCCCACATAGTCAGCAGTATCTCTTTGCTCACATAATACCAAGCTCAGGCTGGGACCACGCTGCATCTCCTCAGCTCTCCTGGCTCCAGGAACCCTGGAAGGGATCCCCTTCCCCACATCTAGGAAAACAAACCTATTTTTCTTATTCCTTCTTATTCTTTCTATTTGCTTCATTTGTTTACATTTCCCTAAGCTAAAAACTCCACTATGTTTATTAATTTTGATCGTAGAGTTTCTCTGGAGGCTCAGGGCAAGTGGCCATAGTTGCGCTCCCATGACAATGAGACCCTTGGGCTTGCTGGGGGCTGCATCATGTTAGACCCCCACAAGCACATAGCGAGGGACAGCAACACACCCAAAGAGCTTGTAGCTTGGGGAGACAAGCCAGACAAAGAAAATATTTGTGTCCTCATTATATAGGGAGATTAAGATCCTGGTTAATTTTAATTGCTTCCAGCTCCTTTTGGTCAATAGAGAAAGGCAGACAACTCCAGGGGGCATCAAACCAAAATGGACTAAACACCCTGGAGATGAGCCTATGTCACTCATTACAGCAGTGACCCTCCTGGTTTAGATATGTTAGTTAAGTGGGGTTAATCCAGGCTTGTGTTACCAGCTCAAGACTGCACCCAGGCTTGGGTTCAAGCTGAAAAGCTGTGGCTGGAAGAGGAACTTTGCCTCAATCCTTTGAAACCCGGAATACGCCCTAGATTGAACACCCACCCTGTCCCTCTCTATTTTTTTTTCTCTCTCCCTCTTTTTTTTTTTTTTTTTTTTTTGTTTGTGTTTTTTTTGTTGCATTTTATGGTCACCAAGGTGGCTTTCTTCCCCGCCCCCCGCCTCCCCTCTTTATATGTGACTCCCCAGAGTGGGCTGTTTGTCCCCCCAGCAGAAAATAAAAAGTCACACCAGCAGCAGAGGGTGTGGGGGCAGACGCTTTTTGGGCATCAGAACAGGCAGTTTTTAGAGCCTCCAAATGAGTAGGCGACTGTGCTGAGGCTCTTTCTCCCACCACAAATCACGAAGCCAAATATCTCAGCTGCACCGCGTGTCTGCAGGAGCTCCTCCTCCAGTGCTGGCTAGTGTGGGAAGGACTCTGCTGGCACACAGCTCACCCGAGCACTTGCGTGCATGTGGTCAAAATTAAGGCAAGCCCCAGTGCATGTATTTGAGATGTACACACATGGGCAAAGCCTTTCTGCCACTTACAATCTGCCTGGCTTCACAAGAGAAAACCAGAGCACACCAAGCATCAGGACTATATGCAACCAGCCAAACTCTCCGCGGATGTTGGCACTTGGATAGCCCTGTGCAGGAAGCAGGGTTTGGCATAAGACAAACAGACGTGTGCATAAGGGCACCGAAGAGCAGAGGTCTTCTCTGCTTCTTCTTGGAGAAGGGAGGGGAAACAAATTAGCTAAGGTAGTGGAAACAGATGTACTTATGTATCTTGTACTTTATAAGAGAAAGGCCCTTCCAGTGAAACAGATGGGTTTAAGTGCCATTTAAAGCAACTTCTGCTTTACCCAAGAAAGCCTCACACAAGCTTTGCGTGTGGATTACGCAAGCAGTTTATACAAGAAAGAGTTTGGCCACACATCTCCAACATCACAGGAAGCCTTCTTAATCAACGCTGAACCAAAGGAGTCAAGAAAAGCAGCCTCTACATTCTTGAACCTCAAGCAGCACTGTTGACTTAAGCTACCCGTGACGGGGAGCTGAGCTTAATTCTGTAACTGCTGCTTCTCCTTCCCTTTTCTGCTAGTATCCTTTGATAGCCCAGTCTCAGGGAGACATTTTTTAGGAACGTGTACCAGAATGGCTTCATTGCTTCTCATGAATTGTAAAGACATTCACAAAATGACATAGGCAAAAGGTGAAGAGATTTCACAAAAGCAATCACACAAGCAAAAGTTGTCATTGTAGACATCATGTCTCTAAATTCTTCAGAGCTGAGCCATCTATTTAGCATGTTCCTTGGCCAGTTTGCACCTGCCCCTACACTAATTTTCTTCAAGGATCAGAGCAATGAGAGCTAAGCAACAGACTTCAGAGGTTTCCATTTTTCTGCCTCCTTTCTTTTGCAAACATGTACTGCAGATTAGAGCCATAACCAACATATACTTTAGATCTGTGAATAGAGAAGAATGTGGAAGACAAGTAACACCTTAATTTCTCCTTGTGTTTAAGGAAAAGGCGCTAGACAGAAAAAGGTGAAGTGATTTTTTTATTCCCTTTCAGCCAAAGCACTACTTAGCAGCTAAACCTCAAAAACTTAAGTAGAAAAAATGGTAGGACAGTTGAGCTTTGTTAGAATAATCAACATGGATAGAGGAAAAATTAGCTTGAATGAAATTTAGAGAGAAAAACATTGTCTCATCCTTTCTCCATGGAGGCTAGTCCAGCCGCTCAGCTCATACTGCTGCCATTTCAAAAGTGACAGATTTCAGAAGAACCAGGGCTTGTTTGCAATGCTAAGCTGAGGGAAGCACACGCAAGCAACGACTGAATACAAAAATGCAGAGGAAACTGAAGTGTTTTTAAAAGTAAAAAAAACCCCAACAACCCCCAAGGATATAAAATAGCATAGGTAAAACCGAGCTGAGTCAAGGCAAAAGGCTCCCAACAGGACACAAGAAATTGCAGGTTTGGCTCACTGCTTAAACCAATGCTTAAGAAAGAAAGTCTAGTACTGACAAAGATGAGGAGGTAGAAAAACACTCAACATACCTGCTGATAGCAACGCTAAAAGTCTGAAGTCTCATTTCCTACAGAAAAGAGTATTCCTGGTAGACTACTGCTCCATCTGCTTATACCCATGAATGTTCCCACCACCATCACTTGTTTACTCTTGTCAACAGCACACACTTGAGCCTTTTCCCTGTAAGCACTTACACCTGTTCCCTGTGAGGCTGGTGCCTTTGCTCACACACTTCTCCTACTGTCAAGTAGGTTAGGGATCAGCTGGCCCTTTATGAGTCATACCTAGGAATAGTCCTTGCATCCTCAGTGCCTCACCTGTTATGCTTCATATGTCACTCCGACTAGCCAGTGCTCTTCTAACAACATGAGAAGGAAACTGCTAACATGCTAACACCCCAACTTCACTCTTGTTTCCACCTCTTTAGGGCCAGCTGCCCACTCCAGGCTACAGCCCCATGGCTGCTAAGAGGGTTGAAGACACATCTTGTGTTCATCATAAAAAAAATAATAAGGCAACCCAATGTTTTTGGCTGAGAGGAGAGAAAAGAAAATTTCTTATGAGACCAAATAAACCCATCTGCTCTTTGCTAGATACTACAGGAGATGAAGGCGTAGATGAATGCAAAGCTCTGGGATAAGCATGGACAAGTCGACAAAACTAATGTAGCAAACTTTTCTCACATGTTTGATAGCAAAGTGTCTACAATGTAGCTACTGTAATGGTAGTGTGGGACAGCCCTCTAGGGTAAGTCCACAGGAGAATGAATTTGTCCACATTTTTGATCTTGATATTGCACATGTTTCTCAGGCCAGATTTTTGTGGCTTTTTCTTGGATGGAGCATTTGCAGAGCTGCTTTTGGCCTATGGAGTGAGTCCTCTTGTCTGCAGCAGGAAAAGAGTGTGAAATACTGGCAAATACAGAATTTGTACAGGTAAAACTCTTCTCACCTCAGCATGACCACTCCTGACTTACATACCCTTAGTGATGGTGAAACCTAAATTGGGACTGGGTCTTCATTGCCGTTTGCTGGCTTTGGCCAGTGCTTTGGGCAAGGCTCTGAACAGCACTGTCTTTCTAACAGAACAGGAACCTGAGACAGAGTCCTTTCAATGTGTGTGTCTCATGCCATGCAGTTCAGAAGTGCATGCAAAAGTGAAAATACTCAACCATCCATTTAAAGAGCCTGGAGGAACATTACTGAGAGGCTACAGGACACCAGCAGAGCACAAGGATGAGGGCAGTGTATTTGGTGAGTGTAAGGTTAAAGTATTTGAACAACAAACTGGATTTCAGTCAACTCAGCATTTTATTCAAAAGAAAGGACATGAGGGATATCTGGAGTTGGCAGAGGGTAATATAGAAAATTCCAAAGGAAAAGAGAGAAAATAAACAAACAAGGATATCCACAATGGAAAGAAGGAGTTAACCACCTGAAGCTCAGAGAAAAATTCATTTCAGGTATGTGGGAAACAGATCTCTTGCTTGAGAAGAAATGTGGTGGCTATGACTCCCTAACAAAGATTTGGTCAAAGCCAGAGAATAACTGAAACTAAGGCATGAGGAACGAAGAGTGGATGTTAAGCACCCAGTCAAAATCAGATAGCGTTTAATCATGATGCTGGTTTTCAGACCAAAAATAATAACACATCTTCCAATTGAGTATTCAGGAAGCATAAAAATATAAGAAAAAATATTTAGGAAATAAAAGGTATATGAAGGCAAAAGAAGACTTCGTTACAAGTTAAATCTCTGTTTCTCCGAAGGTACTCGCAGAGCACACACCAGTTTCAATGGAGCAGACATTCAGGCTATTTGTCTAAGCCTGAGACTCCATGTAAGAAGAAGGATTTGAGTTTCATGTCTCAGAGAGTGACAGGGTGAGTCTCTTCCTAGAGCTAATTTAGCTGATCCTTTCTAGGGAGTCAGAGAGAACAAAACTGGCTTTCCTCCCTGTTGAATCAGAAAAAAAGTGCCAGTTTTGGGTAACAGCAATGGTTCTGGTTTTTGTGATTGTTTTCCCTTATTTGAGAATACTGGGGAGCCTTGATGTTGTTCGGTTTCTGGAAGTGTTCTTTGTAAGACATAGAAGGATGGAGTTTGCAGCTTTTGATGAGGAAGACGAACAGAACTGAATCTACTACAAGAGGAGGAAACCCTCATAGGTTTTTTTCCTTCCAGATGTTCATCCAAACATTAGAGTTAGCAAAAAAAAAAAAAAAAAAAAAAAAAAAAAAGAAAGAAAGAAAAAAAGAAAAAGAAAAAAGCTTAAAACAGACTAACCAAAATCACTCTTAATCAGGTTTTGTTTCCATGGCACCTTTGATGTCATAAGCTTAATAGCTCTCTAGCTATCCATAGTCTTCCAGGAAAAAAAAAAGGCTAGACAACCTGAATGCCAAATGGTTAATACACCCTTAAAAATATCCCTTCTGAAAAGTTTTCAGGCCTCCCTTCTCTTTTAAGAATCAAGAGAAACCAAAAAATCAAACCAGGAATTTCCCCCTCCCACGGCCCCCCCTGCCCCCGCATATAACCGGAAATCTTTGCACAGCAGTTGGAATATATGGAGACCTACAAATATATTATTAAACTGCAAAGGAAATGCATAAAAAGGACTGTTGTAAAAATAGCTGTAAAACACTTTTCTTCGTTCTACAGATGCAAACTCTCAAGAAACATCTTTCTGTCAAAACTGAAACAGATTGTGGTGTTCAGCAGCACATTTCTTTGCTAGGGAAACATTCTTGGTACGGTAGTTTTACTCTTCATTTGATGTTTTTTCCAAGGGTTTTCTAATTAATCATGGTGCTGATGGATGATAGCAGCCATGCTATGGCTGCTACTAACACATACAAGTCTTGCCAGAGGTAAAGTAGGTGTAATTTACTTTTAGTTAAAAGCTTTTGTTCAGTAATATTTTTATGGCTTGATCTGGCACTTGCGGTTAAGCAACATTCCCAGTCTCATTGGTCTTCAGGATCCTCATCTGATTTTATAAGAAGAAAAAGGTGCAGATCTTTGGTTTGCTGCTTTTCTGGTTATCCAGCCACTGTCAACGTTTTAGGAATGATGCATCCCTCCGGCTGGAGGGTTTAGTATGTACAGGAGAGGGATTGAAACTTCAGATAACAAGACTTATAGAAAATTGCTGCTGGAGAAATTAAATATCATGAACTGTACTAAAAAAACACCAAATCCTCATCCTGATCAGAAGCTTTCTGAAGGTAGAGATTATATTAAAATACACAGCAAAGGTCTACTAACTCTGATGGAAAGAATCACTTAAAAATTCAACTTCTTTTTAAATAAAAGTTGATAAAACACTGTTTAAGAAATGCCAAACATATATCAAATAAGACACTTATAAAACATGATATCTACAAAATAAAATAGTTCTTCAAAAGAAAAGCCACTAATCAAATTATCATTTAATGTTGCTAGAATAGAAAAATGAATCAATGTTGTTTCCTTCATGTGTCCGGGCATGAACTCTGCCATACATGTAGAGTGAATCTGGATGCTGTCAAACGAGCCAATGTACCAGCTAGCCATAATTTATAACCCATTTAACAAAATAAATAATCTCATCATAGGAGAACAATTATATTTTTAAAGGATAGTATCTAGTGGAAATTTAAACATAATTTAAAAAAGTGGATGTTACCTCTATATAGGAAAGGGTTTGAACTAAATCACTATACTGGGAAATTCCTCTAGGCTTTCGATGATCTAACAGAGAGTGTAACAGTGTTTATTGTACCTTAAATCATCTGTGCACATGTCAGAATTTGCCCCGTCACACTTTCCCTGATAGAAAATGTAATGGCTGGTCTATTTTGGTCTATAATGGGAAGACAATAAATAAAACCACAGATTTTTAAAAAATAGAAGAAAAAAATAAAGAAGCACATAGTTCCAGATGCAGTAACTATACATTTGTTTTCTTGTTTGGGCTCCTGGCTTGTTTGTCGCTCTAACCATGTGTCATTACAGAAAAGATAAAGGGCATTACTACATTGTATTAAAAGCCAGAAAAAAACCCCTTCTCATGGTAATACTTTTTTTCCTAGTCATCTTGTGTGGCTTGTATTTTGCATAATGGAACAAATTTATTTAGAGCTATGTTCATATATTTATATGCTATTATTCTAAATTATGTTCTGTGACAAACATCAGCAATTTTCTCACTGGGAATTTTTCCAGGTAAAGTTTCCCAGTGAGTCATCCAGCCATTGATATACAGACCCCTGTACAAGTTTTAATGTGTTTCTATTTATCCTGCTTAAAAACAAACACCTTCTGACAGAAGAGACTGACAGGCACATGAAAGACCACTTTAATGTCCTTTCCCAATCAGTGCAAATATATGAAGTATGGTATAAACTGGAGCATGCTTAACTCACATTGTGGAAAGCCTTGTAAAGGTGCTTTCCAAAATACTGCTGTATATGAGAACATTCCTTATAAATTACTTTATAAGGGAAGGATAATGAAAAATAATATTAATTTTTGAAGCTGGTATTGGGAACAATTGATAGTTGAGCCCAGTGGAATCTAGTTGCTGATATGCCTACAAGCTGTGTTAGGTATGGCATTTACAAGACAAACCCAAGCAAAACATGCATGCTTATTAAGTTAATATGAAATGCGTATACTATAAATCTTGTGAAGTTATACATATCTGTCTTCTGTTTGGAAAGTGAGTCACTGATTAAAGACAGGGAATAGGACCTGTAGGGATCCAGATCCATGACTGGAGCAAGCGGAAACCACAAATAATTCAGAATTTTTAAGAGCATGTTGTTAACATCACTATACATGCCCACATATGCACACACTGACTTAGATTAACTTTTTTTTTTTGGTAATTGGAAACCAAATAGAAATTTTCAAAAGAAAAAAAAGAATCTCTTACTGAAAGCTGTTAACTTTTCCATCTTGAAAATATTCTCCTCCTTTTTTTTCTTAGTCATAATTTCTCCTTCCTCGGACTTGTCTTAGCCACCCTCTCCCTCCCGCTTTCTTTCTCCTGTGACTAACGGGTTTCAGAAATGAACTTCAGAGGAGTCTGAAAGAAAAATATCTCTTCCAGATTGGCTATTTTTCAATTAACTCCTATAAATACATATTGCAGGCGGTTCAGAAGACTGGCCATAAAATACAGACTCTTTCATCTCCATGTTATCCTTTCACCTGCAGTTTCAGGTAGTAATAATAAGAAGCTGTCAGTGAACTTCAGCCAGCATCATTTTCTTGAGGATCCATACTCAGGACTGATTTTTGCAGCACAAGTTCACCCTTGCCAAAAGGAGGTGTTCTTAACAATCAAGTCACTTTCTTCCATTCTTCCATCACTTGCCTCATTTCTTGATTTTGTTTGCTTTGGTTGTTTTGGTTTTTTTTTTTCCCCTGAATAGCATATTAGTTTCCTTCTTAATTCAAATCCTTTCTTAAGCTGACTTGAGTCACTTACCCTGCTATCATAGCCAACGGTGGGATTCCGGCATCCTTTATCTCTGCATCATCCACATAACAGCTCTTGTTTCCCATAGTGTGTTCCTTCTGAAGAGCCCAACTCAGTCTGCGGCAATAGTTTTCCTTAAAAAATATGTCTTTCTCTCCCCTTATCCATTCTCCACCCCTTCCTCCCCTCCATCCAATCAGCAAAGTAACTCCAATATTAAAGATAAGCATTTTTTTTCAAGCTCACTCAGCATTTCTGTCCAAGTTAGATAAAGAATATAGGAATTTCTATTCCCATTTTTAAGTATTACCTTTAAACTACTATTTCAGCAGCTTTTTACTTTGCCTGTTCTGGGGATCTAATTTGTCTTATGGTTAATGTTCTTCTGTCCTAAAGTTCACTGTAAGATCAAATATTTGAAGGTACCAAGTAACTCCCAAATATTCCAGATTTACATCACAGTAATAGAGAAAAATCTGGACTCAAAACCCCAGAGTGATGTCTGTGCCACTGATTTTATTGTTATTTGCATGTACTATAGCATCCCCATAAAAAACACATGTCTCTGATTTACACAATGGCCTCTAACCTTAGGGTTAGCTTTTCCTTCCACAGACCCATAAAAGGCACATAAGGAGAAAATAAGGGCCAGGGCTAACATAAAAGCGAGCTCAGTTACAGCAGTTTTAGACTCAGCAGTTTCTGATCGTTCCACTTCTGCAGGAGATCAGTGGCCAAGTGAGAGGCAGGACCCTCTGATGGCACTGCAGCCTGGCCAGGGTCTCAGAAGTCAGAGAGCATCACACATCAGAGGGAACTCTAAATGCATCCACAGGTTTTTGTTTATTTTGAAATTAAACCAAACAGAGCGGAAAATATTCAACTTGATACATGGCAGATCAAATAATTCTTCATCTTTCTGGGTGTATACCGTGTACAGGACTGATCCCACCACAGCACTTCACCTTCAGAAGAACTTGTCTAACTTACAGCAAGGAGTGAGGAACTGAGATTGCCAGGTTATTGTCCTAGCTCTGTTTGAAATTAATCCACAAAAAAAACAATAATGAAAAAACCCCAACAACAAGAAAACAAAACAAAACAAAAATAAAACAAACAAGTGAAAAAAAGCAACCCAAAAGTTCAGAGACCTTTCCTGCAGGGCACTCCACTGAATTCCAGAGCATGGTGTGATTTACATCAACTAGCACTCTGGTCAAGGTTCCACTTGTTCTGCTGCACAAACCACATTTTATTTACTTTCTTAGAAGAAGAATCTCTGTTTGTGCTTCTTCACTTAAACTTGCTGGTTTGAGCAAAACTATCAGCTGCTCACTGTCCTGGGAGAATGAGACCACAGACTTTTGTGGGTGAGGGGCCAGTCTTTTTCTAGCTCACACCTTCAGTGTTTATTGGGATGGAGAACTGGATGCTACATCCCACAGGGAGCTTCCTTTTATCATGGAGCTTGAGCGTGGTAACAGAGAGTGAGACCTCTACACTCGGACTCAAAACTAACTAAGTTGATTTGAAACATGAACTAGGTTGCTGCAACTAGCTTCATACTCCCAACACTTTACAAAAGCTAGAATTTAAATAAACACTCTTTATCTGACTTGTGATGGCTTCAGATCAATCCCAACAACCATCATAATATTTGAATGCTCTATAATTTCATTATGCTGGCTGGTTTTCATAGATGTATGATTTGAAGTAATTTTGCTTCATTCTGATGATATTAAGAGTAACTTGTGCAGCATTGCACTGGCTTTTTGGTTATGACCATCCAGCAGCTTGGTAAAAAAAACAAACAAACAAAAACGAATGAAAAGTCACAAGGTAACAGGCTGTGGTTGCTGCTTTTTAAAGTTTTTCTATACGCAGGATTCCAGCTACATAACTTCTATCCATTTTAATGGTCTTATGTAACAGAAACCCTTTTTTACATGTTTAGGCTAGCAGTTAAAGCACTGTAATGTGTTTGCGGCCCTGTTTGTCCATGCAACGTATATTCCCTAAAATATGCTTAAGGGTCTGAATGACAAGAGGGAACAATTTATCTAGTGATGCTTTCTGTGGCTGCTGCCTCCAGCTGTCCTTCAAGCATCTCTCTGCAGAGATCCCTCAGTTATTCACAACAGAGCTGCTGAGTCACTAGTTTGCGGTTCAGTGTATGAAAGAAACCTACACTTGGTGCAGGTTTATCTCAATGCCAACTCCAGACCATAAGTAGCTGCCACATGGAGAGATGATACACCACCCTAGCATGGGTGAGGAGCAGGGCAGCACAGACTTCTGCCTGGGATATCACTGTTCATCATACATTGTTATCCCTGATTATCAGTCACAGCCCTTTGGGTGTTAGTTGTCATTTAAACTAACATCCTTTTACACAGACCTGGTCATATCCAGAGGTCTTCAGGTAGTTTTAAACAGAAATTATGTCTATTGCAAAGCCCCTTTGTGAAATAAGTGAAATGAGGTTTACTGTGAGTAAACACTCAGGTTAAATCTTTCCAGAAGGCACAGTCTTTTGGATTTTTGACAATAGACATAATCTAAAAGTAATGTTGTGTTTGGGTTTTTTTTGTGGTTTTTTTTTTTTGGTAGGTGTGTGTTTTGTTTTGTTTTGTTTTGTTTTTAAATCACATTGTTTTCTTCTCTGTGTAAGTGTCATGCAAAGCATGAGTAGGTCAGTGAATAATGGTAGATTTGGTGGTATTTGCTTCTTTGGATTGGTGCCTAAGTAGTCTAAATCACATATACACATGCTGGCATCACTGGATGTGAGATTACAGAAATGGAGAATTACATATGCCTTTTTAGTAATTAAAATTTCTATTGTATTTGGTGTCTTTATTAGGCGTTCCTGAGCCATCTTAATTCCCAGTGTTAGAATCCCTGTTGCCTGTTTTTAATATTTTTGCAATGTAAATACATTTTTCACATCGCTTTAAGGACCTTGTGTGAATAATACCCAAATAAACACAAAACAGTGAATCATATAATTTCTGGATACTTCACATGCAAGTAGTATGAATTCAGGTCTTGGAGCGCAGTGAATTGTGAGGATGCTATATTGGCTAGTAAGACTAATTAAACAAAATAAGTAAAGTAGATTGCTCTAGCTGTTTTGCAAAAAGACTTTGAATATTTCATTTGCATTTTGTTTACCAGGAGCTCCCAGCAAGTTTCAGTCAGATGCATGTTCTCATGAGCTAGTCCCTCCCATTTGCATTTTAGCACTGCCATACTGCCGTGGCTGCGACAAGCAGAAGGAAGAGGCCATTCAGTTAAAAAGGGCAAAATTCAGTATTGCTCAAGAGATGGCAATGGGATGATCCTGTCACCTGCTCCACTGTGAAGCAGGACCTGCAAACAGCAACTATCACAACCTCTGAAAGCTGGATAAGGTCACAAGTGAAATGACTAATTAAAAGAGGTGAATAATGTAAATACCAATGTATTTGGTATATGGTTCTTACACTCTCTTACCTTGTTACACTGTCTATGCGCCAAACTATCTATGCAATCCAAAAGCAAGGCTGCAGTGAGGATTTCCTCCTAATTCTCCTGTGACCAAATGGTACCCTAGGTAAAAGACTTGATGTTCATGAATTAGAGGTAATTACCCTGGGTGCTATATTTAATACAATTTCCAGATTTCAGACTGACATAACTACAAAACCTCATAATGATATAATATTTGAATAGACAAGATAGGAGGAGGAACAAAAACTTTGCTATTACATCCAGCTATACTTTACACTGAGTCCAAATTAGGTAACATTGTTAATTAGTGCAAGTGGAAGAGTTCTACTGATTTTTAGTGTTCAGCTTCTATTTCCCTCACGTTTTGTTTGGCAGGTGTTTGAAAAATCTGTCAGAGGTACTTCTATCTTTTGCCCTGGACCCCTCATACATTACTGCTTTATCACAAAAAAACCCCAAAAACCAACCAACAAAAAAACAAACAAGCCCCCCCCCAACCCCCCTCCCAAAAAACCAGTAGTTGCCATAATAAATCACCCCGGCACTACCTCTGGAAAAGGTCAGTCCCAGTTATTAATCACTGACCTCTTTATATTTTACCAGCCAAAACTGAGAAATGTTATGTGAGGCAAGGTGGGGCCTGAAACATTTTGCCTTATGGTTTTAGGAGTAGATGCTCTGCTAGGTCTTTGTCTGCTATTTCCCAAAAGATGGGGCAGGCTCAACACTTTTTCTCAGCTTCCACATATTCCAAACATTTTGTCACAATGAGTAGGACATAACGATAACTTCTGAAGTCTCATATTCCTGTGAAGGAAATTGGCCTTCCCCAGTTTATAGATTCCCCAGAATATGCTGGATATCTGTCTCAACGAGTACAAAACTTCAGTTACCTGAAGAACATGTCAGAAAGCTGAATGAAAATAGAGACATCGAGATTTCTGGAAGAAGAGATCCTGTGCTATTTTCTTGTTTTGATCAAAACCAAAGTATTTTGATGAACAGTATTTTAAATAACATGAAGATTTTAGTTAGTAACTGGTTTTTTTCCCCCCAACATGCAAAATCTTTTTTCTCCCCCAAAACAGTTGCATTTCTTTTGGCATTGGCTTACTTTCCCAAAGAGCTAGAAGTGATACCAAACAGTATGAGTGCATGTTGAACACATTTTTCCGGGTGCCTACAGGCACAGCATCATCTTGTGAAGAGTTTTGCTGGGGAGGTTTCAACACTGTATGTTTCTGCAACATTTTCAATAACAGCATCTGGATATGGACCACATGGCCACCTACCACACCCTCCTGAGGAATGCTGGGTGACATTTCTGTTTAAAACTTCTACCAGTATAAACTGTAGAGCTGTGTTCCCAAAATACTCACAGATGACTCTCACCTTTGCCAGATTTTTCATCCAAGTTCAAAAGAAACCCTTTCAGGGTCATAGAATTTTATTTGTAGAGGCTTTAAAAAGCTCAAAATCAAAATGAAAAGTTCCTTGTTGAGAGAAATAGTTTGTCCAATATGAAACATATTAACTTTTCCATCCGTCAATTTGTAATCTTTGTTTTTTTAGGAAGCCAGCAGCTCCAGAATGAACTTCCTCAAGGTAAAGCTAGTCTTTTCCTAGAGGATGTGGAAAGCAGAGAAGATGTAAAGCAAGTGTTCCCAGATTGTCTAAGTGATCTAAAAGCAATATTATTTGTCTTTACCTCAGGCAAAAACACACACCAAAACACCTGCATATGTGCCTTTGCATACCACACAAATGCTTTGGGCTCAGGTGAGGTCTCTGAAGTGTTTTCCCTAAGTGTGTCTTCTCTTCGGCAGTTGGGCTTTCTGCCTCACACATACCTTTCTGCTCCTTTGCCTGTATTCAGCATAAATGCCTCACGAGAGGTGCCTGCTGAGCCTGGAGTCCTCTTGGACCATCTATTCTCTATTAAATTTATGAGATACGTTGTCAGGTACCTCCAATGTTCAAGTATAAGGGAAAAAATTAGCTTCTTATTTTGTAGATTTTCATACAGAAAACTGGCAGGTCACATTCACTCCTGGCTTATTAATGTTACAGTTCAACATGGGAATAACAGCTCAGGGCAAGCCCCCAGCCCACATGGCATCCGTTCCCACCTCCCAAGTCTAAGTTGCCCAGATATGGAGTCCCTGCTCATCATGCAGCTCCAGCAGTAGAATCAGCAAAGGCAGAGCCAGGAATGGCACTGACATAGAGCTATCATTAAAGAAAAGAAGCCATGCTGTCCCAGATCAATAAATGACTAGGCCATGAAGATGAATAGAAATGTGTGTTTTTTACATAAATTGCTTCACCGCCTGCTTACTGAGCTGAGGTTCAGCAGTGGCTTCCCACGTTGTAACCAGATGGGAAGTGTCAGAGGTCAAAGGAGCATCTCCCAAAACGTGGTGAAGGATAAAGACATCTTACTCTCTACTGCAGTTTCAAAGCAACCACATGTTTGCCTCCCTCTATCTCCTTTTCTCTCCTCACCTCCTGTATTCATTTTGTTGCAGATGTTATGGAAGTGCAGGTGTGCATTAAGCAAGTACACTTCTCCTTGGATGGTGTATACACCAAACTTCCACTTTGTCAGATTTTACACCAAAGTAGTTCCATTATTTTGAGATTTTTATCCCTTGCCATGACATCTGATGAGAGAATCTAATGGGAAAACCTGATCAAAGCACAGGTTTCTCCCTTCCCCCAACATGAGGGCTCAAGCACACAGAACTGTGTTCCAGCTAATTTAACAACATAAAAGCAAAACATTTTACATGTAGGATCCGGAACTGTCATTTTCTGATGTCAAAGGTCACATGAAATACCTCTTATGTTGTCTCAGTCTATTTCCTGGCATAGAGTTGCAATCTCCGAGAACACATAAATGTTTCAGTATTAGTACTAAGAAGCCACATGAGGGAGCATTTGGAGAATTGAAATGCTTTCCTTGTATCACTGTAAATAAGGGAGGGAATCAAACTTGATTCCTGTGGGATATATAGAATTCAGACAAATCTAGATGTTATTATCCAGTTCTGCACTCGTACAAAGATGCAGAATTTGTGATTCCTGCTGAAGGTGGAGTTTCTTAAAAAAAAAAAAAAAAAGAAAAAGACCATTAGTGGTCTGAAAAAAATTCTTACTCTTGCCAAGGTACACTGTGACTGGTATACCTGAAAGGGAGCTCAGATAAGTGGGTTTAAGTTTCAGCTAAATGAAAATATAAGAAACCCTGTACAGTCTATTCCGGGCTGAGTGTGGCAGCAATACCAGCTTTCCCAGACTATCAGCAGCCTCGGATGTCAGTGGCAGGGACTGGTAAGGTCCCATTTCCTGAAATCTTCTGACTGGGCAAATAGCTCATCCTACATGCTTCTAAATAAATTTTACATCTTATGCTTTTATATCTTAAGGTTTACTAAAGAAGCTAAACCCCACAGGTACATAAAGTGAAACAAATCTCAATATTTTTATAAGATGACTCACAATTTTTTGAGTGTTTGAGATTGGCAATATTGATGCTAACTAAAATGGGAAGTAAAAAGAATGTCAACATGAGCCATAATGGGAAGTGGGTCTACATTTCTGCTCTGTACTGTTATATCTCAGCAAAAAAAAGAGGTGCATCTTGGGCTATCCTCACTGGCAGAGTCATATGAGTCAACGGACAACATCAAATGACTACTTTTTGCTAGTAGTGCTGAACAGATGTTGAATGAATAAAAAATTTAGTGCTCTGCCTCCAAAAGTCAACATCCATAATAATTGTTGTCAATCAGAGAAACTCACGTTAAACATCATTTTGAAATCAGTAGAAAAGCATTTCACCAAGCTCTGATTTTTCCTAAAACTGACCAAAGAGCAAGTAATTAATGAACTGCATGAAAATCAAGTTGCAGCTATGAAAATCAAACGTTTGACTAAGAGATTTGCAACTGATTTTAATGGGCAGAAGTCCCAGCAGCCCCTTCTTTCCTTCTGCCTAAACCGTGTCACCAACTCCAGCCATGGCAGAAAGGTGGATGAGAAAGAGAAAAAAGAAAGATAAAGCCAAACTTTGAAACTGAGTACGTTTGCTCGGACTCACTGGAGGAGGTCTGGGATGCTCCTCATGGCAGGAGTCGTGGTGGGAGTAGTGGATGCCTGCTGAGCTACTCCAGGTCCAGGGTGCCTGGTGGCCACCTCCAAGCTGCAGCAGGGCTTCACTGTCTGTCTGTGGGGCAGCCCTGCAAATCACAGCATGCAATTTATCTGCATTTGAAATAATCCCAGTTTTCCTAAGGATTAAATTAAACCCAGATCACTCCAGTGAGCCGGTTTATGGCTCAGTCCCCCACGCAGTCGTTTCACTGCAGCTGAGGGGGGGGCCAACTCTGACATGGGAGCATGTGTCCGAGGATCTCCACAAGCCTCCTTTGCTGCTAAAACCAGCAACCTGGACCCACATGGCCTGATGGCGGAGGAGAGGTTGGCATTCATCCCCTCTAATTTTTACTGCTTTCACAGCTTACTGGTTTTCTTTGCATGAGATCATTTGACCATTTTTATTAAGCCAAAGAAGGTCTGAAAGTCTGGTGTTTGCTGTTATCCTCATCTCCAGAGAACAATTCTTTGCAGCTCCAGTAAATAGGACTTAAAAGGTAAATGGTATTATAGTGTTAATTTCAAAGTGAATTATTCAAAAAGTGCTCCATATGTCAGCAAGCATCATTTTGTGGAACTATATTAATGTCTTCCTTAAATACAGTTCTCCCTTTCTAAAAGCTGTTTTATAGATCCAGGAAATATGTCTGGTATGAAAGAAGTGCTTATTGTAAAGGATGTTTTAGCAGTTGTGTTCAATTAATGAGGAAGGCAGGATGTAGCCCTATATAAGAAATAGCATAGCAGCAATAATTCCTTGGGGCTTGGGAATCTTCACACTTCCAGGTACTGTGCAGTTACCCACTCATTCAAGATACCAGGTCAGTTTTGTTTCATATTCTGTATTTTACATCAAAAAAACCCGTAATACCTCCTTGTTAGAGGACTCTGTAAAAAGCTAAGAAGCTAAAAAGAAACTGTTGCTTTTCAGCAGAGACTCCTGAAAGTAAATCACTTGGAAAGGACCCCAAAGCTTCCAGGACCAGCTCACAATGCTGACAGAAGTAGCCACTTCATAAGGAAAGGAACAGATCGTAAAATTCTGGTTTATCCCACTGACTTAACCATCAGCTCCCCTGCTGCCATGTCTCAAATTCAAAGGATGGCAAGAAGATACATGAGCAGTAGAAGACCTCCCTGGATTTCTCCATATTGACATGTCATTGGACACTTTTCAGCAAGCAAATGGTAGCCTTGATTTAAGAGACAATATATATGCTTTGAAATTTTACAGCAAGAGGGAAGCGCTTAGGAATCCGAGTGGTAAACCTGGTTTTCTGGATTTCTCCCATTCAGTTGAAGGGACTGAAACTCCTTATCTTTTGCATTCCACATCCATTTCATGAACTCTATGGCACTGAGGATTAAAAATAAATAAATGGAAATATTAAGAGGATTTAAAATGTCTGCGAGGTGGCTGTGCCCCTGTCATCTTTAGTAAATAACGGCTGCATCTATATTTATTTGTGCTACAAAATGCTTAGAAGCTCAGCCAGGCTTGGGATCCTACAGCGAGGGCCAGTCCAGATAGAGACACAGAAGTGACAGCAGGCAAGGATTGTTCTCATCCCTATTGTACAAGGGATAATTGCAGCGTGGGGAGATTACACCCAACTGAGCACCAGTTGCACTTGGTACCAGTGGGAATACTAGTGCAAGGGACAAGACAGAAAGCTGGAGCTGTCACCTCTGTGTCTAAGAATCATCATGGCTAGAACTGTAAAAATCGATGGTTCTCTCTCAAAAAAACCCAACCTGCCTCGTTTAACTTGTGATTACACTCTCTGAGCCTCTTCAGTGCACTTCATGTCCACAAAAGAAAGGCACAGTTTACTGGTAACTAGAATGTCAGTGCTTTATCTCAGGCTTACTTGGTAGGCTGGATCTAAGGTCCAGAGTTTGGTCTTGGCTCTCCATTTCTTACTATGCAGGTGAAAAATCTAGACACACTTTTTTTATATTTTATATATGATTTTATTTATATCAAATACCCTGTGGATTATTGAATGGTATTAAAGTACAAGTGCTATTATTCCAGTCTGTTTCTGGTACTCACTTTCGAATCTTCCTCTCCTGAAGTGGTTCGCTGATCTACACTGTTCATACATAAAATACAGAGCAGAGAACATTTGTGGTGACACTTTTCAGATCAATTAGAAGCCCTGTAATATTTGGCTGTCTTGCAGACTGCACACACCTCCAAGTCCCTGTAACCGCAAACTCCTGCAAATTGCACTTGCTGTTAGTGATGGAAAACAAATAAGATCTCTTCTTATTCAGTGATTTTCAGACTTTTTTTATAGTGAGTGTGACCTCTTATGCATTTGAATTGATTGCAGTATTGACTTTTCACATTGACAGTGAATAGAAATAAGATATTAGTGAAATATTTAGTTATTGGCGATGACTTTTGACTTTAATTCCTCAGGCCTATTAAAAAAATTAATCTCAGCCAAAAATTATCGTAAAAGCAACAAATATTGAAGTGCTCTTTTCTGTGAAAAACGTCCATTGGCATATTCAACTGCCTTATGAAAATCACCTGCATGGTAAGAGCTCAAAATCCAAACCTCATCTCATTCCACCTGGACCAGGTAAGGACACGTACCACACATTTGCCACTGGCTTAGAATAGCATTATGGTGTCCTGACAATATTTTAACAGCCATACTGTCAAAGCTTGGTTCAATATACTACTCCTACAGATTTTTAATATTACTATTATTACATAGCAATCCACAACCTTTCACCAGGTTCAGACAACACTGTGGGAACTGCAGCACAGGAAGCATAAAAGGTGATCACAATTCTCTTGTTCTGAACCTACAATAGGAGAAGCACCAGGAGGAAGAGAATGTGATAGGGGTGTGTTGCCTATCAGCCAGAAGGGACAACTGGAGGAAAGCCCACCCCAGTCCCTCCTGTGTGGCCCTAACAGGTGCTGTGGAGAACTTTGCCACTGCACACACACTGCTCAGCACAAGCAAACAGATTGTTTGTTGGGTTCTTTTTCGTGGGTTGTTTTTTTTTGTTGCTGTTTTTGTTTGGGTTTTTTTTTTGTTTGGCTGGTTTTGGTTTTTTCCTAGGATTCACAAGTTGGCCAAGTTTCAGCAGATTTTCATGAGGATGGCTAAAAGCACATCACCAACATCAGGCTGACAGACCTGCTTACTTCACCTAAATAACACTTAGCCAATTTTTGAATTGCTGTTCTCAAGCATGAAGACACTATAAATGAAAAAAGCTTTCCTAGAATAAAACTAAAATACTAAAGCAATGTACTTCCCACTAGCTTTACCTCACAGGTTACCCTGTGTTTCCTTCACACAGATACAGAACTCAGATCAATGCAGTCTTCAGCAGGGAAAATGCCATTCCCAGCAACAAAACTCTGTCAGAGTTAAAAAACATATAAAGGTGGTCTTTACTGGGCCATGCCAGGCAGATTTCATGGTGGTGCTCCAATCTGAGCCAAAAATATTTGTATGTTTAAACACTGTAAGAGAGACAACTAGCAGGAGAAATGTATCTGAGAGAAGTCTGGAAGTGAAATTTGAACAAGAAGGATTGCAAAGAGCTTTGGCTCTGAAAAGTAAGGTGTGAGGTGAATGATGTGAATGATGTTTGATATAATTATACCTTTCTTTTCTTTTTCTTTCTCTTTTTTTTTTTTTTTTAAATCCACGTATGCTTCTTCTTATGAGTTAACTTCTCTGGAATGAACACAGTTTAAAGCACTACTCTCAGAGTCTTTTGCAATACAGGTATTTGTAAGCGGCTGTCATGCCCATGCTGCCCACCTTGTCTGGCTGAAGATAGACTGCTTTGTAGCACAAGCTGTGCAGCTAACCAAAACACATTGAAGTGTCATACACAGTAATTTCAGATAATTTTTACTAAGACAGTAATAAAGTTAAGGTCTGGTCTACCATTACATAAGGAAAAATACAATTTCAGAAGTCCAATCCATGTGCTATGAATGTTTGGCTAAGGAGCAGCAAAAAACTGTGGGCTTTGATGGCAGTTTCAGCGTCAGTACATAGACCACAGCAAAGCACAATGGTAAAGAATTTGTTCATAAAACCAAATTTCACTGAGAAAACCAATTATGTGACATTTTCCTGCAGTTGAACCACCAATGCAGATCTTTTCCCCAGCTGTGTGGGATGAATGCAAGAAGAGGTTTGCCCTCAACACAAGCTCACTCTTGAAGCCACCAGTGATGTGCTTCTTTCTTGGTCCCCAAAGTGGCACCAATGTTCAATAGTAAAAGAGGCTATTTGGGGATGCTAAGGGAAAACAACAGGGTGCAATTTGCACCTGTACACTAAGGTGCTAACTCATACCTGAGAAGAGAGGGCTCGACTATACTGCCAGTCAAAGGTGGCCTCTGACTCTTGCTCTCTCTCCATCCATGCTCTGGCATATTTGGGAAAGGCACCAGAGGGATGCTAGAAAGTGGGTTTGAGAGTCCTAGAGCTCATCCCTGTGCCCATCTTCATCTGGTTTGCTGGCACAGTGATGGCTTACAGCCCACGATGACCTGCAGAAGGTTGTGTGTGGCATAGAGTGCAGGAGAGCTAGCTGGTGTGGGGAGGGACTCAACCACAGGCTTTCACAAGTGCACTCAGGAGCAGGCAATTAGTCACTCTGTGCAACCCAGTTGCATAGGCTGGCTTTGAAATTCAGGGGAGAGACTATTTGATTTTCTTCTCTCTTTACGGCTCCTTTCATGGGAGGATTAGAAAGTCTACAAAGACAGATTTACCCAATACTTTGCCTTAGCTTCATTGGCCCCTCTTGCAATCAGAGATGTTTGGAGTCTGCTTTGTATCTGCTGACCACCATCCCTCAGGGTGTTTGCTCCCACATATGCATTTATCCTCCCAGCTCTCCACTTATACTCTGTGGCTAGGAGTGACTGGCACAGCAGCCTACCCAAGCTTTTTAGCAGCTCCTCCCCCAGCAGGTTTCAGCTGGTGAGCTACAGCCACAATCCGGCCCTGCTGCACTGCCCGTCAAGAGTCTGTCCCAATAACCTCATTGCCCATTAAATGCATCCATTCCCATGAACCTTTTTCTATAAGGAAAACAGTTTTTTTCAGAGTATTACTTGCAGTTCTTCCAAAATGGTAATACATGAGTTTAGCATCAGCTCTTCCACTATCACCAATGAAACCTGCACTGGCCTTGTTAATCTGTGTCAGAGGCTATTTCAGTTACTCCCACAACAAACTTGAATTACAGGAGAAAATGGATAAAAGCAAAGCAGAGAGAAGGAGAACACGTGCTGCAGTCTTTAGTTTCCATGATCTTTTTCTCCTTCCCTGGCAAAATAAATGAGTAGCTGTGTGGTCTGTTTTGCAGATGGGTCAACTGAGGCACTTTCTGCTGTGGACATTCTGCATAAAATGGGGCATGAGTTTACATTTACTGCATGTGAATCTACATTTTTAAGTGGGTTCACAAACTAGGGCATTTACAGTACTGAAAGTAGCAGCAATAAGTAAACTTCTGTCACAGTGGACTGAATACCAGTGTTAAAGCCATCACTGCGATTATATTTTCAGTTGCCAATGGCCAGCAAATAGAGAGTTTTGTAGATTCTGAAACTGTCATCCAGGTACAAAGCCAAGACCAAGTCTTCAGTGATTTTCAAAGTATCACAGATAGCTTGCTCAAAGAATGGTGTGTTAAAGGTGTGACTGGAATTTGTCTAGTAGCTGCTTAAGGGGCGTAACAATGAGACCGAAGAGCACAATGTCAGCTGATCAAAAAAGTGCCAGCTAATGACATTGTTCTCCACTCTATTAGAAATATATAAACCTAGATGGGCTGACTAGGATTAAAATCTAAAAGCTCATACACCACTTTTTCACAGATAGTGAAGATAAAGCCTTTTTTTTTTTTTATCTTGTGTGTGTTCTGTTTATCTGGAAAGGTGTATTTCCATCACTTAATTTTTTCCTCTAGTTTTTCAGCTTCTAATTCATGGAAAGTTGATAAGAATTTTGTTAAATTTAAGAATAGGTACACTACTAAGATATCCTAGTGCCGTACAAATTGCATTTGAAAATGCATTATAAAGTATCCAAAGCTGTTGCTATGTCTATTCTAGATGAATTTTTTTCCATGTGAAAGTCCATCATTTTCCTCCTTCATCCCTAAATCACTTCTACCTTAGCTGTCTGCTTTCACGTTTGGTGACAAGGAATAAAAATGGAATTTTCAAAGAAAGGGAATGACTAATTCCTAAAATAGAATCATATATTTATACTTTTCCCCCATGATTTATATCCCCCATTTTTCTCATCCCTTTTGGTTGCTATTCAATATCAAACAGAATTTCACTGAACTGAGACTATGTTGGTATGTGCACTCTGACACATGACTCTTCCTTTGGAGTAGTGGCAACTCAGTAAGAAGCCACCTCCTGTGCACAGTGCTGTGCATTTACCAACACCACCTTCCTGACACTGTTTTTTACCCATTCATCTGTCTTGTGGAGGTTCTGAACTTCTGCTCAACCTTCTGTAGCCTGCTAGGGAGTCATGGGTCTGGCAGGAGTGCAGACTTACCATAGATCCTTATGAGCAAACGGTTTGCCTCTGGTTTTCCACAAGCCTATAAGGAAATGGCCAACTGGGAAAGAGCACCTGAATTAACACAGAGGAAACCTAAGCACCAATCACCTACTCCTGGCACCTACAGGTAAATACAGGCCTGCATCAGAGATCAGTGCAGTAAATTTGATTGCAGCTGTGCAAAAGAGGAGGTTTAGGAGTACTGCTAACACCAGAAACCAAAGTGCTTATTGTGCATTTACACTGGAATTTGTTGTTCCTGTGCAAAGTCTGTCTTGGACACTTGAGCCAAAGGCCCTTGCATGATATGGAAATAAAGCCTTTCCATGGAAATAAAGTCCTGCTTCTGAGTGGAGCTAACTGGAAGTATCAACGGGGAATGTAGTTTGGGAGTTGAAGACACCATGTAGCTTGCCCTGCCAGGGAAGCTGTGCCTGTGCTGGCTCACTGAGTTGCTCAGAAAGGCTGAGCACAGCCAGGAGCCGCCAAGTCTCCCTGTCCATCACTTCAAGGGTCATTCCACTGCTGATGCCTTGCCAGGTTTAGATTTAGCACAGCTTCCATTTTCTGGCCACTAACCTCTTCAAACTTAATAGTACTTTAACTCCCATTTCATGCTTTCTCTAATTCCTTAACAGTCATTTGTGAATACAAAAAATCAGGAGATTAAAGAGGTGCATTTTTCCTTCAGAGAGAGGCTGGTTTTCCTCTTTCAGTTCATGTCCACTGCCAAGCATTTTGAACATCCACTTATAATGATGGTTTTTACAGGTTTTCCTGGAAGCAAGACACTAACTTGTATTTCATTGGGGTCATCATTCCTTTCAGAGGATACTGAAAAACACCACTTAATTTCCATTAAAAATATATCTACTATAGGCACTGTATCTAGTACATATTAGCTACTTACATGAGAATGTTTAAAAGCTTTGTACCTGAGCTCCTCTGGAGTCAAACCCCAAGCCCTCAGCTATTTCGTTTTCTAGCTTTGGTCTCATGTTATCCCTCAACTGATCTATTTCTTGCAAATGTATTAAAGCAGCACCTCAGTCCCAGACCATGTCATTTTTGTTTCATGAGGAAAATTGGTGCCTCCCAGCAGCCTCCCCAGAGAAGACTGATAGAAGTACATCTGTAAGTTCCTCATCAGCATTCTTTAATTACCTCTCACCTTTATCTTCTGGTAACCTACTTGGCACAATCTAACCTTTATTTTTCTCCTCCAAGATGCTTAAAGAGTTTCTTGTTTGTTTTCACAATTTGGCCACCAAATTTCCCTTATCAGTTAGGGGTTTGGACTCTTTTTTTTTTTTTTTTTTCCCCATTCAACAGTCTGGCTGAAGCACCTCTGCAATTTGGGAAGCTATTCCTTTCTTTTTTATTTGTCCAAATACATGTGAGGGTAGATTAGTAGGTAAACCTTTGTGTTGGCCACTCTGCTTTACTCTCCCACATTTTCTGATTATTTTTGATCTTTTAGACTTTCTCTGACTATTTCTGGCATCTTCAACTTATTCCTAGACTGGAATTCCTGGTTCACACCCAAAAATATAAAATTTGACATGTTTTTACCTGTTCCAATACTCTTTCTTCTCACAACTCTCTTTTCTTCCTTTCCTATTTTCTAAAGATATTCAACATACAATGTATAGTTCAAACCGTTCCACATCTGCTGTCTTAGAGATTCAAATTTCACGTCCACAGATAAAAATCTTTAAAGGGAGATTAACCCCAAATAACAAACTCTGAAGATATGATCATTCCCAGTCTTTGATCCCTCCTGCCTCCTTAGTAATGAAAACTTTAAAGTGATGCTAACCTTACACATTAGCAGTTAAAAATGACTAAAGATAATGTTGTGTATGGCTTGATTGAGTGGATTTCTGAACAAAGAGTAGACATATGGGGTATATTACACAAAAATCAAAATCACTGAGGCTTTCCCATTCATCTTCAAAAAACACAAGGAAATACAGAGCTTGTCCAGGGTTCCCTCAAGGTGAAGTAAAACTTTTTCTGCTTCTGAACATAAAGAGCTAATCAAGATTGATATGATTTCCAAAGAATTAGGGAGTACTCAAAATATGTTCCAGGCATAATGGATATCCAATTCTATTCCAAGTACATCATAAACAAAAGAAATTACTGTCTTGAGTTACATATAGACAGAAATGTTGTTGGTTTCCTAAATGGTTTTACCACACAGAATTTATAGAAGGTGTTCATATTAGACTTGGTAAGAGATACCCCAGAATGTAAGACATATTACTAGGTTGAAAGACAGTCAAAAATCTGAATGTTTGTTTTGTCATCAGGCCAAGCAAAAACTATTGGAATCGTTTTAATGCTTTGGTGGTTTCCACTGACATAATTTGATCCATAGGAACTTTCACGGAGTAAATTGCATGGGAAGAAGAGTAAATGATCGTGTTAATTAAGAAAGACAGGGACATGAATTACGTTGGCTATTGTGTATATCACTGTGCCATGTAGAACACCTAAAGCACCTACAGCTACCAATAGGTGGCAGAATATTTAAAAAGAAAAAAAAAATTGAACTCACCTTTTAGCAGAGATTCAAATGTAAGCATCTTTGCCACGTCTTTCCCACATCTGCATAGAATTAGATGCAAGAGAAAAATATTTGTGAAGGTGATGGATTACTAGCTAGGATTTACCATATTTTTTAATAATTTCAGCAATTTCCCTAGAGCGTGTGAAAGCCCACAGTGCAAATTATTTGATCCTTGTCACTGTTTATATAATAAGATATAAATGCCTCTGACCTATTGGAGGATTTAGCTCACTCTGGGCTCTGAGGACCCTGTTCTTTTGCCACATGGTCGCAAACAACACCCTTTCATACTTCCAGAGGTGAGCAAAGCCTATAAACTGTGAGCTGTTAACTAAAGATAATTGCTCCAAAACAGGAAGGAAAATTAGATGACCAGCTGAGTTTTCAAAAAAATAGATTCCTAATGTTTCTGAAGAAAGAAAACTTACAGAACTTTTACATTAGCAATCTTTTAAGCTTCATACCTAAATAATTCATTGGAAACACTAAGAAAATAAAGAAGTTTCAGTCAGGGTAGCCTACTATGAACTTAAAAATGCTGATACCACCATCAATTAGTACAACTTACCAAGGAATACCTGTTTTAGACAGCATATCAGTACAGTGGCTCTACATATTTCTACTTTCTTAGGTCAACCAAGAGATCAAGAAATTTTTTTTTAAAGAAAGTATCTGTAGTTAATCAAACTCAGATTCCTCAGTATTTATGATTTATTTGTTTCCAAAAAGTAATTACAATCACCACATTCTTCATTTCATTAATGATATGTCAAGGAAACCTACTGAAGCTCACCTGTAGCTATTAGAGTTACACAAAAGAAACAGAGCCAGATGTGCTGGTGAGTCAGGTCTGGGGTATCTGGTTGCAGGTAAAATTGCTAATGCAACACTGTTAGTGATAAAATGCATTTATGAGAGATGTTTGCACATCTCCTATCTGTTTCCATCACAGTCAAATGGACAAATAATATTCAAATCATCAGTGAGATTAGCATCAGCTGGAAAAGTAAATGAAAATACTTACACGCACAAATGTAGGCTACATTTGTTTATTTATTTCAAAGAAAATAAGACTGTTCTGAAATTTCCAGTAACTTCTATTTTGGGGCAGAGATCAAGTATGTATATGTGTTAGTCAGTGGAAATCAGAATACAGATCCATAAAGGAATACTGGAATGAGAATTGTTCTGAACAAAGTAATTAATACACAATGCACTTAGTGTCCAGGATGTGAACCAGACTTTATATGCACTTGGAGCTAATCTGGGGAACATCTACACTAAGCCATATTGGGCCAAATAGATGTTCCCCAGGAGAGCTCAGACTCAAACATTTCAAGCATTTGTAATGTGCGTATCCAGTTATATCCATGGAAAACTTACCATTGAAACAGCTCCAGATGCACTGTCTTCCTTCCAGGCCCCCTCTAAAACAGCACATTGAGGAATAGCTTTATGTTGTATCATTCTAGTAAATTCTTAAAAACCTAGTGGATTACCTGCAAACAGGAAAATGTGATGCACCTAGCCAGCTGAAAGGAAGAAAAAGAAAAATTGTAATATTATGGAATTTCAAATATTATTTCTTTTCATTCTCAAAATGGTGGAAGACCCTTGTGTTTCTCCTAGCTGCTTCCATTCTTGAGGAGAGGTTTATTTCTACTTCCTACCTAATTGCTGAGTTAGGAGATATGACAACTGGTAAATGAACATTTTCAACCCTGCTTCTAAAGTTGTTGGGGTTCTTTGGTGGTGCTTTTCTTTTTCTTTTTTTAATTATTATGATTACATTTCTTTGTGTGTTTTGTTGTTTTGGGGTTTTTTTGGGTGGGGTTGTTTTTGTTGATTTTGTTTCATTTTCTTAATTTTAAAAAATAACATAAAGACAGTTTTTGTGCCAGGCTTGTTTTTCTAAACTCTTGTTGATCTGTTACTCACATGAAAAAGAAAATAAATAGGATAATCTATAGGATTACCACATCTATGATGAAATCATGCCAGCAGATTTTTCCCTGCCTGGCTTCATGCTCATTCAAAGACCCAAAGCCAAGTAAGTGTCAGGCAGATAGGACTAAATAACCCTTCAGGAGCAGAGGGGATGAAAGATACGCAAACACCATCCAAAAGGCTGCAGTAAGCATGACAGGAAGTAGAAAAGGAGAGTACCTTTTAGCTCCAAATATCTTCTTGTAAGCCCGAGCACAGAATCTTAATGATTTGGAAGCACAGCAAAGTCACCCTCCACCCAACACACATGCACAAACTCCCAGACAGTGGCCACCCCTTTCCCTTACCTTTCCCAACAAAGCCATGGGATGCCACAGGGGTGACCTGAGCCCATGGCAGTGTGTTGGGGCTCAGATTTGTATTTATGAGGCTGAGCCAAAAACTCATGGTGACTCCCAATCAGTGCCTGGTACCTCGGTCCTCTTTCTCCTCCAAATTGGTTTTGCTATGAACATCAAGCAAACTTTTAAAGCCAGCATGGGGTGGTGATAAACACTTTAGGAACAGCTGGAGGTGACCGATGTCAACACAGGCCACAGTCACTAAAGTGCAGGGGTAGATGATGCTCCGTTAGTCAGATTCTGGCATTCTTATTGCTTTAAGTTTCTCTTAAGATCAGCATGTTAAAGGAGTACTTATTCCTGTATTAATATATCAAAATTTTACCTTAGGATCTCTAGTTTCTGATCCCTACAGTTTTTCAACCCATTCAGAGTTTTTGGGCTACATTTAATTTCTTTGGATGTGCTCAATTGTTTAATCTAATTTACCAGATTGGAGCATTAGGCATTTATTCTTCATTATTGTCTGGTTAGAGTGGTCTGGAGGATGCTCTCGACTGGGGGGAAACAGCAGCTGCAATCTGCTGCTCTAGTGATAGTAATATTCCCAGGCAGACAACAGAGGGAAAGTGCAGATGGAAAACACAGTTCTGACAGGAATGAGAGATGAAGGGTGCCACGAGTCAGCCTCTAATGGCTCTCCACACGTTTACAATATTAAATTTCAAGAACCAAATAATATCTTTTTGAGGTGTTGTTTTAACTGACAAATCTTTAAACATAACTAAATTGGACAGAAACAATGCAGCGTAGGTTTTTAGCCGCATTAATAGGCAGTTTGATTTTAGTGCATTATCATTTTAGAGAATAAGGTTAAAGCTACCACAGGTGACAATCAGAGGCTGGAAATAGCTAATAGTTGTGCTTGATAAAACAACAGTGTACCTTCAGGAAGGACATTAATATGCTGCTAGTAAGTTTTTTTTAAAGTGTCTAAAGTTCTCCCCCCAGCTTCTGATGTTCTCATCTAATTTCCAAGTCATGCTCCAGAGGCCTTAACGTCCTTTTGCAAATGATGATGTCAGATTTTCTGTCTCTAGAGGAGAAAGGCACTGGAACTCCTGTTACCTACACACATATAGTTTCCTATTTCAGCCTGGGAATTTGAAGGTAACTCAATGTATTTGGATGGTACCATTGCAGAAAATGTTAATTTATGTTACCTATAGCACAAAATAGCCAAGTATACATGCACCTTATAGCACCAATGGGAGGTTATACATTTTCCAGTATAGTTTATACAAATAGCAAGGCAAAACAAGGTATGAAGACAAGAGCTCTCATAACAGGATTTTTTATAGTATTCATTATAATCACCATTATTATGTGGGTTTGACATATGCAGCCTCTCATCTGTACAAAAAAGTTCCAAGATTCTTCTTCCCTAACTGAAATTACTGTGCCAAAAATTTCTGTCTTACATGTAGCTGCTACCTGTACCCACATATGTAGGGTAAGACACTCGTGGCATGTAGCTCGTTACTGCAGAAAAGCAACAACAATATGGATCCTCCTCTCTATCTAATCACAACATTTAGCATCCAAGCCTGCTCAGAGAATACTTTTCCCTATATTAGTCAAAAGCAATGAAAGGTAAAAAGCTCTTTATTTCTTTACAATACATTTCTTTACAAGACTCAGACGCAGCGCCTCTGCCTATTACTGCAAGCTTACACAACAGTGTCCCGGCTAGAAAATAAAAGTAAACATTTTAGGGACAAACTTCTGCAGGTAAATTAATTTTCTTATAAACTGAAGAAAGTCTACCCAAATGTTATCTCACCTTAATTCTGACCTATGAGAAGATGTTCTCCACAATGCCTCCTCCTGTTTTTGGCTACTTGAACTCCAAATGACAATTTTACTACATTGCAACGTGGGGCTCTTTTCTTGTTGTCCTTCATCTTCATCTGACTTACCACCGAGTACTTAAATGTTAAGGGAAAAAAATATGAAATGATTTAGAACTGAACACACAGGACTTTTTCCCTTGAATAGAGACTGTCTGGATTGGACAAAGAAATAGATATAAGAGTTTTAGTTTGTTTTGTTAGTTTTTGGGTTTTTTTGTACTTACACACTGTTTTTCTTATTTCTACAATTTGCTTTCAAGCTTGGTGGTTTGATTAAGAGAGCAAAGCTGAGGACAGGGGGCTCTTTCTCACAGGGTTATTCTGGTGTAATAATCACCCATGAAAAATGTTTCCATTGGTGGTCACCACCAACTGTGTTGGCTTTTCTATTCCATTGATGGGTCAGGAGGTTGAGAGATAAGACTACGACATTTCACCACCTCCTTTGGCCACGTCGTTATGTCTTCTGAAGACAGTTTATATTACCTGACACTTCTAGGAAAGACAAATAGTGACATGTCTACAGGAGAAAGAAGCAAACCCAAATCAATACCATAGCACATTTTCAGAAAAAAAATTATTTGGAATGTTTAAGTCTGGGTTTTTTTGAACAGCTAAACTGATAACATCCAAACCAAAATAACGTATGCTTAGGTCCTGTAAGTTCCTTCAGCAATCAAGAAAATTACTCACGTTGTATGTTGAAATGTCAATTTAGTCTGCAAGCAGGCTAAAAAAAATAACAGGAAAGTAATAAAATATTATTTTTTCATACTGTATAAATCTCATTTCCACACAATTGCAACTCCCTATACAAAGTTATTTAACAGGTATCATTTATTATTTATACTACGTTACCAGCTCATTGGCTCACTTCACCCAAGCCCAACATTTACTGTGCAGGGCACTGCACAAATATATATAAATGACATTTCCTGGAGCTATGTGTGGCAGAGACCATCAGTCACAGCGTACACATGGATGTGGAATTACAGCCCCACTGAAAGCACAGGGGCTTTGTCACGGATTTCAATAGAGGTGGAATTTCACTCACGTAAATTAAGGCACAAAAAATTAGCTGTCTTGTTTCCTTGAGGTCCAATAGGAATAGTCTTTCAAAGTGCAGTGTGAAGCATTTAATTTTCATTGCTTAAGTGGAATTCAATGAACCATGGATCAGACTAAGTGTTTAGTTATATGTATTCCCATTTCTTGTTCAAAGCCCGAGATTATCCATGTAGGATAATTTTCTATTCAAGAACTACAGGACTGTCTTGTATCACCAAGGAACTGGGAAATATTTTGCATGTTCACCTTTGTTTCACATATATAAACAAATATATACAAAACCAAGTTTATAAATGGAACAAATTATTTTTGATGTTGAATACACTTATTATGTATTTGATGGTTGCTAATGAATATATTCATGTTGCCCCTTTGGGATAGCTTTGAAATTCTGACCATTTATTAATTGCATGAAATATAAGTGTGTCACATGTTATGCACTGCATAGCAGTCCCATAAACCACATACATGAAGCTAATAAATCATTTTTTAACAGAATATCATTTGTCTCTTTTTGCTAATGTGTCTGTTTTCCAATCTCTGTAGCTTTATTTCAGTATCTCTCAATTGGAGAAAATTGGATTAAGGTGCCCATACACCCCACATATCAATTATATGAAGTTAATAAAATGATTACTGCATGTGACAGAAATTACAGGCTTTACAAACAAACAAACCAACCAACCAACAAACAAAAAACCCATAACTGAAAAACTTATTTAAGCTTTTTGTTGTGATATAACAGTCTAAAAAGGTGAGTTTCACTTTTGATTGGTTTGGTTTGTGCTGGCACTGGTTCAAAAGAGAAGTTGTTTTCAAAGCAAAGCCAAAACAAAGAAACAAATGGAAAAATAAACAAAAAGCTACTTAACCCTTCTAGTCACCTACTTTTGCAAGGAGATTGTCTTTTAAATTAGACCTCACTGGGTGACCATAAAACCACAGCAGGAGCAACACTCAGGACATAGCTCTCTGCACCACTCGGTGATGCTCAGAGAAGCTCAGCCTATGTTCTAAGTAGTATGAGGACAGGCACAGGCTAGAGCTGATGCTCAGCTGTCTTCCAGAGGATGTTCCCCGACAATTAGGCCTGTGGCAAAAGTATCTTAGCATGTCACTCTGAGTCACAAAATACAGAAAGCATACACGTAGGAGTTTGTAGCCACGCAGCTGGCTGAGTATGTTTTGCATCCAGTGCTGAGATGATTAAACCTGAGAGAAGGGATATTGCCAAAGTCCCATTTCTAGAGATCACAAAAGTTCAGTCTGGGATTCACCTGTGATTGTCATAGTGGGGAAAAATGTTACGCTATGAATATTTCATTATGAAAGTGAGAAAATGCTTTTCCCTCGAGCAGATTTTGTTAGTTAGCACTTCTCATCTCCAGCCTTCACATCAAAATCCCAGGTTGAATTTCATGCTCCCTGAAATATGTTGAAGGAATTCCCCTCTGCTCACCACAAAAGCACTTTCTGTGGCACAGCATGGAAGGAAGGATGGGAAAAGAAAAATCAAAGATAATTAGAAGGAGAAAAATGAATAAAATATCACTAGGAAAATTCCTGCTGTGGTGCATGAGGGAAATCAAGGAGAAAATCAGTACAAAAACCTCTTTTTCAGCCTAGATTTTTCCTTATGCAGCAGATATATATCCAGGAATGTATGGATTATGAGTAAATGACTTTTAGTATAAAATGTAAATATAATAATAATATTTAGTTATCCCAAGACTTCAAAACTCTCTTACATTTTTTCTCATTCCCTTTCATGAACACAATATGCAATATTAAAAATGTTCATGCACTGCTACCAGCAGATTGACTAAAGGGAATATTTGTCCATTTGTACACTTGCCTACCTATTTTAACACACAATTGTTTGTTCCGTATGAGCATTATTAGTGCATATATGTCCCAGAACATTTCACACAGTGCCATGTGCAGTATTTTAAAGGGCATTTCTTGAATGTACCAGACTGAAATTTTCCATGTAGTTTACTCTGATATACTAGATTTGCTCTGATCACTAAAGGGTACAACAGTTTGTGTATTTTAGATATACAAACTGTGAATTGCTTGTATCAACCTTTTTTTCCCCACTAGAGAGAGGCTTTTTCAATAATCACAAGCAAATATTTCTTTAGTTTCATTTGGCTACCTACATGTAGATCTCAGAAAATCTTTGTGTAAGTTTGAAACGTACAGTTAGTATATCAGATGTGAAGATCCTGAAAAGATCTTCTAATTAAAAGAAATTAAAGGATCTTTTATCTAAAAGAAATATGTGCTCTCAGTTAAATCTTACAGTGCATAGATAATGTAAACTATTGTTTTGTAATTTATAGTTCAGTGCCTACCATTTCGATTTATTTTTTGAAAGGTAATTCATCTTTTAAGTCTTAATAGTAAATGGTAACAATAACTAAGAATAAACTGATCAGAGAAGGTACACTTTAAAAAAATAAAAATGAGGACAGCTATTGTCATGAAAGAAATTTAAAGGAAAAAAACATCCAGAAGGAAGGTGTGGCCTCCTCTGGAAAGGTCCCTATTTAGCTTTCTGTATGCATCATGCACAGGAGAAATGGGAACTCATAGCTCTTCCTCTTCTAATTTGCAGGTGATTATAAGGCTACAGGGAGCTGTCAATTGTTGGAACATCCCTAGTATAATTACATTAACCTCATCTGGTGAAATCTGAGCGTAAATTAGTTCTTCACTTAATAAGAAGATTTAATTGAAGTTCTCAGTCACTGTGTGACAGATTTCTTAGGGAAGGTTTGATATTATATATATATATTTTTAATAGTGCTTGGCTTTAAAAAAGAAAATCTATTGAAAAGGAATTTTACATCTCAGTGATTTGTAAGGATGGACTTCAAAGAAAGTAGGAAAAATAAGTGTTCTTGTCCTCGCTGCCGGCTATAAATGGCTGGGATCTTTAGCCATGGTAAATGAGAACAGGCGCATGGATTTATGAATTAAGGTATCAGCCAGGCAATTAACTGTAGAAATAGCATCCTTCCCCTCAGGATGGAGTCATCTCTTCCCAGTTATAGCAGCTCAAATGTCAAATATGTAGTAAATGTTGTGAATGAGAAAGAATCAACACCTTTTTGCCATATTTTAAACAAAAACAGTTAGTGGTTTTTTTAGAGTAATTATGTTATTTGATCACCCAGTGCAATTTCCTGCCTCCTCCAACATTGACAGAGGTGGTGACAGGGGAGGGGGCCCAAGTACTTTTCAAAAGGGTTAGGGAACACTATGATGATTGGCTACTAATTTCGCCGCCTTCCCCGCCCCTGCCACCCCATCACTGAACTTTTATATGCCTTTATATAATACTTTATTGCCAAATACATTTAGTGGTATTTATTTCCTTTAATAAACTTTGAGGTGATGAAAGACAAGAGAGACAACTATAATAGAAGTTTTTCTAGCCCAACACTTTTAGCCTGACAGAAAATATATCACCTTTATATTTATTTATTTTTGAGCTGAACAACACTCTTCATAAGTTTTGTGAAGATTATTTTTCTAAATAAACTTTATTTTTGCTAGAAAGATACTCAAATGTTCTTTGTATAATGTTTTCTGCCCCTGTTTTGTGAAATATTGCAAACAAAGGAAGACTTGTAAAAAATAATGTCTCTTATTAACCTGACTGATAAACTGGTACGTTGTCGGTCATAAAAGCCTCTTGTCATCTCAGGGAATGCTTGTGTACCCAATTTTAAGTCCCAAGTCCCCCCCTCCCCCAATCTGTATCAGTTGGTCTAATAAAACATATGACCATACGCTGCAAACCTTTTCTCCCTTATACCTTTGGAACATCAAAGCTAAAGCATTATCACTTCAAAAAAAATTAAATTAAAAATGCTGTAACAATTCAAAACCATTTCTTTACTGTAAAAAGAAATGAAAAGTTCTGGTGAAAAGGCTGGTGATGTTATCATGACAAACTTACTGAAAAAAAAAAGAAAGCTTGTTTAATTTCAAAACCTCTTAAATAAAAACAGCTTTTTGTAAAAACAACACAAGGATAATAAGCTATAACAGGAATCCAATGCTAGGCACTTTTCAGCTAGAAATAAGATGCAAATATTTAACAGTAAGAGTAATTAACCACTGGAGTAAGTGGCATTAAGATGAAGACAGGATGCTTCCTAAGAGGTATCTTTTAGTTTAGTCATATTTATGGAACTGGAAGCAGGAATTAATTCAGGGAAGTGCATCCATTAGATGCCACGGATGAGTCAGCAGCATCTCAGAGACAGCAGCATCAATCTTCCCATGAAACTATCATGTAGCACTTTGTCTGTTACAAGCAGATCACTGACCACAGGCATTAATATCTACCTTGATCTGTATTGTAAAAGGTCCTGAAACTAAGCTGATAATGACCTAAAAAATTCAGCCGAGGTCTGAATCACAGCATCTTTGCCATCATTTTTCCTAGGTAGGAACACTTATAAAAAAATCAGGTTCCTGTCAGGGTTGTTAGCATCAGGTGATGGTTATATTAACAAATCTCTCTTATTTAAGGGTAGTTGGCTGCTTCTCCTTCCAGAATGAGGCATAAGTAATACCATAGTAAAAACTGACCAAAGAAGCAAAACCAAACAAATAAGGGGAAACAGAGGAAAACCAATTCTCCCTATCCCATGTTACACTGTCATAAGCATAGGCCAAAAGTTTGTGCCAGTACTTTTTAATATTAAATTTTTGGGGACCATTACTGTTGCTTTTATTTACCCTTCATGTACCAGAACAGAGGCACAGATACATCTCAAGTGCAGCAACAAGAAGAGGACTTTTCTAGATGGTCAGTTGTGGGATGTGCCATTATTCTCCTCCTGAGATCTCCCTGTAAAGTCAACCTGTCAGGCCCTTGTGACTGATCTGAAATACTGTGAATCTCTATTGACCCATAGTGACAGCTAACAGATTTTTAAAAAGCAACAAATACATACAGTACTGCAGATGTACCTGATAGAAGTTGAACTCAGGGAGCTGCCACCTTCAATAACAGGCACCCATCTCTGTTATTCATCCTTGCTGTCACTCCTGGAGGTTTCTGATGACATAGTGCTTTGTCAGGCTTACTGTATAGAAATCACAAACATCTTCAAACTAGGGACATTCAAAAAACTGACATAATAAATTAGTCTGCTAGTCTCAACCTACCCAGATTCCTTTAAAATAGTACTTCAGTTCGGAGTAAAACCTTCCCATCTGGAATCCGTGAATGAGCTTAAAGAAATCATTATTTTGTAAATCAAGACTAAGATGTTCTCTTACAATATAGTTTAAGCACTTATTAACAAAATCTTGCAAAGCAAACCATATTATTAATGGCTTTTATTTTTTTTTGCCCCAACATAAACTTCTTCATATCAGTGGAGAAACACAGGATGAAATGAATGCCAATCCAAACACACAGTGTAAAACAGATCGTACCCCCTTTTTCACATACCTTTGTGCAAGACCAGCAGCTGCACTCTCAAATTAGAGGTTAACATGCTGATGAAAACACAGGCTGATGTTATCAACTCTGAACCTGAGAGCTCAGCTGAGTCAGGAGCTGCCCATATGTTTATTGTATCATCCTGCAGACATGCCGCTGCTTTTACTGACCATTGGCATGGAATTCTGCAAAGCAAGGCTCATTTTTCAGACCCAGATGAGAAGCAGTGAAACCATCAGTTTAATAAGAGTAATTTTTTTAAAATTATTTTTATTTTTTAACAATATAAAAGACATTCCGGTACAAAAAATCCGAGGAAGTACCTTCAAATTCCTTCTGTTCATTGCAGAGGAACTATTTTTGATAAAGGAAGTGTACAGTCAATATCTGCAGGTACATCAGCAATGTTGTTAATTTGGGAAAAAAATTACTTTCAGTAGCAATACTGATGCTTCCTTTTCTTGTAATCAGACAACTGAGTTCTGGCTGCAGCAATATGTGCAACTAAATAAGATTATGTTTGTCATTTCTGATATTATTGATGAGTGTCTGAGTTCCCTTTAGTATGATACTTAAAACTTTTATTCACATTATTTCATTACCTGTAATGGAGGATAATCAGAAACAGGAACAAAGAGTAGGTTTTAATCCTGCTTTTTTTCTTTTTTTTTTTTTTAAAAAAAAAAAAGACTTTATCATGACAGTCACTTTATTTTAACATCATCTTTTGACATGAGATCATTGTGCTGAACATTACTGAGAAGTGCCTTGTGAAGGAGCAATTACCTAGAGTAAATGGATTTCTAAGCAGATTCAAAGAGAAAGATAACAACAAGCAGCAAAATGTACATTAGCAAAATAAAGCTAAATCAAATAAGGATTAGAAGAAGCTGAATGATCCTCAAATAATGCAGTATTCTAACTGCTTAATTAAAAAATGGTTCTCATGCCCAAGAGATTGTGTTGCATTATTGCTCAGCTGTAGGAAGCAGAAGGTTGGCTAATGGGGCCTCTCTATGCCTGATTCCTCTAGGTGCTACTGCAACACAAAATATCAAAGGAAAGAGCTGTTGAAACAGCAAGAAAAATGTAGTTATGCCCCATGTGCTGTCACCCTGAGGATGTGCCTGGAGACAAGCAGGCACTCTCATCTCCCTGCATCCCTTGGAGAGATGTGTCTGGGCACAGAGGAGGTTTCATGGTGCTACCCTGATCATGGCATCAGCACGGAGCACCAGGGAGCAAACCTCAGTGCACTCCAGCCAGGAATGGCTGGAATGGAAGACTTACTGAGTTTGACACATAGGTTTTTCTCCTGATGAAATGTAATGCCTGACATAATCAATGTATTGCACAACTTTCAAAGCCTTAAAACTTGATTGCTAAATACTACAACTCATGCAAGTATTTATTAAAGTGTCACACAGATGAAAAAATGTCTGGAAAGTTTCTTTCAGGTGGTCTAGGACCAGCCTTTTCACTGCACAAGTCATTTCACTTGTTTCCCTAGAAATCTGTCTTATTACTGATGGAGAAAACCTTGCTTTTGACACTATCCCATTTATCAGTATACATATTAACAAAAAATTCATTTATTTAAAGAGTTAAAGGAAAAAGAGTGCTTCGTATATAATAGGAGCTGCTAAATTCTTTTTATTAATTTTTATCAGACTAGCCCAAGGTGCATAATCCATTTATAATGATCATAAATTCAAAGTCAAACCCTGCTTCTCTGCATCATCTGAGAAGCCCTACTGTCTGAAATGGGATGAACTCAGGCACCACACATACCAGCTTAGTTGATGAGAGACTGATTCTTTTGGAGGTTAGTGGCTGAAATGCAGAGAAGATAAAATGCTGATAATTAAAGGTCATTAGAAGAATTCTGCCCCTCTCTGCTTCCTTTGTGCGTGCCTTTCCCCAAGACGGAGAGGGAGATGTGTAGCCTCCGTTTGCTCTTTGATGAAAGGGAAGGTTGCATGTCTGACCTAAGAAAATTTTACATAGAAAACAGGTCTTATAGCATATAATATATAATACTTTACAGAGCAAAGGAAGCAGAGTTTGGAACAACAGCCCACTCTTACTCAGTTGTATAATTTCTTTGACTGTGAAACTTTCAGCTGTCTAGCACGTAAAGGGCTTAGTTACGATAGCCTTGTGCCCCTGGTAGCTAAGCCTCCTGAAACAAAATGTCCGAGTGACAAGTGGGCAGTTGGGAGTTTAAGCTCCAAGACCAGGTAATGAATAATGTTATAACTTCTCTGATCTTGCTTTGATTCACCAGCTACTGTAAGTGAGGAAGCCTATTGGCTCCCCAGCCAACTCAGTCATGAGCTTTTTTTAGGAGATTTTTCTTGAAAGACTGCTGGATTTCACTGACACTACAAGAAGCTGGCAGGCCACATCACGTCTGTGTGACCTTGGCCTGGGTTTAGCAAAGAAAATGTCAAGATGCCCTGTATAGCCGCTGACCTCACCACAAGTTTAAAACCTAATTTGTTATTGGAATCGATGGGAATGAAAGTCATGCTGTATGGAGAGGCATACAGGAGAGGCGAGACATTCCCAAACGAAAGGAACTCAAGAGATTTATGCAGCTGACTTAAATCAGGGCTAGGCTTTTACGCTTGCTGTTAATTTACACAAAACAGCTGTTCTATAGTCATAATAAGGAAGCTTTAGGACACATTTGTAAAATTAGGCTTTGGAATACACTGCAAAACCTCAGACACAAACACTCAAAACACTAATTATTCAATCACTATGAAATCAAGTTCTCTTCCAATGCTTTGTTTGACGTGCCAGCTCAAGGCTTCTGTGTACTTGGCTGTGTCATTTCTTGTGAAATTACATACATTGGAGGTTTGAACAACATACAACAGATTAGCTAGGAATTAGAAAGCATTGTTTGAAAATTAATTTCTGACTACAAAAGGCTAAGCTGCATTGGCAGGCATCCTTGAATTTGACAACTGATGCACAGAGGGCAGAAGCAAAACACTATTATTATTTTTCCTGGGGAAAATCTCCAAGGGATCTCTCTAAGAAAGTGCTACAAAAAGCACAATAGTGACAAAGAAGTAACTACATCTCATTATCAGTGTGAAAGCCAAAAGACAATTAATTTGAGCTTGCTCTTGTTGTTGATGTTACAGTGGCTTATACACTTTCTTACCAATGCACATGGCACTGTATGGACACAACGTTTTGTGTGGCCGTGGGGAGGAAAGAAGGAAGAGAGTTTGCTCAGGACCTCTTCAGTGGCACTCAGCATCTTGCAAGATTGGTTCAACTTATTTAACAGAAAGAGATGTACTTAAAACAGCGTGATGCTTTTTGCATATCTAGGCACTAATACCAATATCAGGCTCTAAAATACTTTCATTTGTCTAATCAAAATAAATTCTGCATATTGAAACCACATTTCTACAGCTGTCACATGCTAAAAGGGGGTGAGTGAGAGAAGGAGGAAAGGATGATGAGGGAAAGGGATCAATTTTGGTTTACTGTTTTCCAAGGTTATTACAAACTTCTTCCCCTGCAAACCTTATTCCTTCACTTAACCCTCCCATTTTAGCAGTCTAAGCAACCATTCCCCTGATACAGGAGAATGACTCATTTCCTTCTCTAATATATTTTAAGAGGTATCTTTGAAACCTACAGAACATTTTAGTGTCCAAAATTCCATGAAAGATCACTGATCTCCTGAAAGATATTTCCCTCCCTTATTGATCCTAGGTTTTAGTGGAATCACAGCATGAATATAAGTTTAAACTCTCTTTTAAATTTAGCAAATTGTTGAGTCTACAGAGTTCTAAATTTTTAGCTACTGCATACCTAAAACTTTTTTTTTTCCCCATCCAGTTCCAGACCAGCTTCCTAAATTGCTTGACATCTCTCCATTCAACTTCTCTAGCGAAGTGTCACCTCCTAATCAAATGGCACTCACATGCATGGGCAGTAAATCATCTTCACACCTCATTCCAGTACAAAATGTATCCGACCATTGTATAAGAATTTTTAAACAGATTAATTCAATACACTGCTTCTAATAACCTATACAAAAAGGTTTCAATAAATTCAAGCAGAAACCTTATCTGAAAGAACAGAGTATGAATGAAATTAGTATTTTTAACATTAGTAATATTAAATATTTGCTATTTTTAAATATTTTATATATGTACATACATTAGAAGAACTAACAATCTACGCTCTTTAGTAAACTTTGGTACCAAGGAAAAATAGTTGCCCAGAATAACAGACTGCCCTATGCCTAACCCATACACGAAGAGTAAGCTCAGTAATAATGCTGAGGGATGATCATTACAATAAAAAAGAAAATATTTTAACTTAGACATCCTAGTTCTTCTTAAGTATTGTTGTAGTTTTTAAACCTAAGATGACCATTCTCAAGGTCTCATTTTATCCTGTCAGTCCTTACCCATTAAGTTTATGTCCTTTCAACTCATTTGTGAGCCACAGCTCCGCTTGTGCCTTTCCCCAGACTCTCTTTCTGTCTGGAGCTGAGCAGAAGATGGGTGGGGGACCTTTCCTGCAAATCCCAATGCTCAGAATAATCATTTGATGTAGTGGGATGCACACAGGAAATTTCAACCTATGACTTTAACTTTCTAGGCGTCATGCATGAGCTACAGCCTCCTCCTGAAAGAGGCATCCACCCTCCAGCCCTTTCACTGAAGCTTTGTCTTAAATAATGAAGATTAACTGAGAAAGGAGGGTGCAGGAATATAACAAAAAAAACCCCAAACAAACAAACAAAAAGTAAAAACCTACATGGTGTCATAACTTCAACCATGTCAGAGGACTTCCTTTCCCAACACAGCTTTTATCAGTCAAGGGTTGTCTGCTATGAAATAGAGGAGTGCTGCTAGGACCCTCAAGTAGACCCTGGACTCCCTGTGTCCAGGCATGTACTCAGAGTCCTGAACTCTACGTGTCATTTTCTCAAAGCTCAGATTCTGAAAGACACCAAAATAGATCTGATGTTGGCATTTTTCATAATGCAAGTCATCAACTGCAGTATTTCTTTCTTTTCAAGTATCCAGTTGCTGTCAATCCTTTTGGAAGTGATGACTAATACGCAGTAGCCATCAACATGAATTAATTTGATATTAAAGCAGCTCTCAAGTGGGGCTCCAGAAGTGTTTGTTACAGACACAGCAGTATTAAGACATTAAGGCAAGTCATCTGTTATTTTAAAGCAATGTGACATCTGTTTCAGTCTACTTATTACATCACCTTGGGTTGTTTCAACATAAAACTCTAAATGAAACTTGGAAAAGAAAAAAAAAAAGGGAAGAAATATTTTTTTTAACACTGATTTCTCTCTGCTTCAGAATTTATCTTAGATAGCTTTCTCACATAGTAAAATATTGATTCACTGAATCAAAATCACCTATTCAATGAAATAGAAGACTTAGGACAAGAACCCTTCCTCTGATGACACCATTCCAGCAATGTGGAGTGTGGGTATTACATCTGTATGTTCTCATATTACAGTCTGGTACATTTTATAGTGATACTCTGATGGGTTTTATTACCTTTTTGGGTCAAGTATCATTTGTTTAAGTCTTTCTAAAATGTAAACAGAACTGCTTCAGAGAAATGTATGTTCACATGGTATATCATAACCAAAGAATAAGATTTTATGATACTATGATGTTTTATATCATATAACAAACAGGGTTATATTCTCAAGAGTACAGCAGCTACAGTTGGGGTTAAATTCTAAAAATAACTCAGTTCTCCCTTTGGGTGCACGGATTACTCTTTATTCTTTACCCTCCCTCCTTTTTTAAGACAGGTTTTATAATTCTGGCCCTTGGCACTGGGTTTTTGGTGCATATTTAGAATGCTAAATACTCAGGAGTATAATGCTCAGTAACAAATATTTTTGGACCTGAGTACTGTGAAAAAAGATAAAGTTGGGGCAACAGCAGAGTTGAATAAAGCTGTATTTAACTAATAATTTATAAGTAGGAAATAACACATTTTAAGACTGAGGTTGAAGATGTAAAAATGGGGCAAGAGATAAAGTTAAGTCAGAGACCTACAAGCACCAGGATTTTTATAACAGAGAACATATAAAATTATAGCTGTTTGAAGAGGGGAGAAACATAAGAGATAAGGCAGAATGAGTTAAGTTATGCAAAGATTTCTTTAATTTTTTCCCCTTAGAAAAAAATGAAATTTCAAAAGCAGTTATGTGTCTAAATGACATCATTTATTTCATATGAAATGACTAAAGGATCAAAATGAGAGTAGTCAGGAAAACTGCTCTGTAATTACCTTGGAAAGATACAGCCTGCCTATTTACATAAAAAGGCCAAAGACTTTTTTTGCATATCTGATAAATTAGCCTCATGATAAAATGCAACTGTGAGGGGGTTCCTTTTCCCTTTATGTTAAGTTACATTTCAGTGTTCAATACAACGTTTTCAGCTACTTTTTGTCTTGGCAAATGGCCATTTGAAATCAGAGGAGCTGGAAAGAGATTGTCATTCCTTCACAGACAGGTCCAATCTTCTAGAAATATAGAAGTTCAGAATAAAATATGAAATGTCAGTATTTCCCATAGGATAAGTTTCAAAGTTCTTTTTAAGACCATTTAAAAATAGATGTCAAAACTAAAAGATTATAAATACACATTTGTTTAATACACAAATATGTGAAATGAAAATACTTTTAAAAATCATGCTTGTCCCAATGAAATTAATAAACAGGATTACCTTAAAGTTTGGATCAATTTTTAATTGCACTCTGCCCCGGCCACGCCGCTGCCCCCCCGCGCCCCCATCACCCCGCCCCACTCCACCCCCTCACATCTACTCTGGCACAGCAACA